>QRDG01000791.1:0-124825 GCA_012064385.1 Puccinellia tenuiflora | reverse complement strand
TGGTGTTGTCACAATCATCATGAGGCCAGCCTGTCACGTTCATGCAGGACCTTGATCATGTATTAATGTAATGAATATTTTATTTAGTCTATTTATGAAGCTCTACCCATTTACAACGCCTGAACCTGCATCCTCTTCAACATAATAGCCAAATATAATTGATATTGATTTTCCAATCTAATGACAAGGTGTATAAATAATTTTGACTTTTTTTATTCAAATAAACTGTAAAGGGAAAACCAACAGTCAAGTACATACAGTTAGATTTTGGATGAAGAATTGAGTACAGGATGAATACAATGATTCTGGATGTCTCCAGGCAGCTCCAAGCCAAACCACGCACCTTGTCGATGACCTCATTGCTTGTGTTGTGGGCAGAGCCTTCGTCTTCCACGCATGGCATAAGCTCTGGCGGGCAAGAATGCGATGACAACTTGTGCTTGGTAATCAAACTGTCGAGCAACGGAAGTAAGAGTGAATTATCTTCCTAAATAAAGCATAATCTTGACCAAGAAAAATGATAACACATATTTGGACTGCTACCACATAGAACCACATAACACTAACCCTTTTAATATCAAGAGTACCCTTTGGTCATTTCCATCATTTTTTTTGAAATGGCTTCCATCATCTTAATGAAGTATCGTTTCGATCGACACGTTGTTTAATAGATGTATTATTGTAAGCAAAAATATTAAGGTCTGCAAAGTAAATGCTTACCAAATTAAGCCTAAAAGATCACATGAGAGTCCAACTAAGACAAAAGTGGATATGTAACACAATACATATGTTGTTTGCCCTCTGAAGAACGAGTCGAGCTATAGCTACATTTTTCAATACATATCTGAAGATTGCCGTACCTGGCCAGCTTCAATGTCCATACCTGAGACACACAAACATGGAGGACTGACTTATAATAATTGAATTGCATTGTGTATGCTCTGTTCAGGACTATTAGCTCATAGGAGAAAAAAGTTACATGTTTGTTTTCACAATTTGTATGGCATCATGTTAGCTTTCTGCTTGCAGACCTCTGGCCGTTGATGGTGTGCTACAAAGGATATTCTCCATCTTGTACTTCACCCGTCTATCTGCACCATCCCAAGAGCGTATTTGTATCACAGTTGCATCGATCAATTATCCAAAACAGTAACACAATCGAAAGAATTACACGAATTTACCACTGACAGAAGAATGTTTGACAGACTACTACTAATTCCCAATGATGAAACTCTTAGTATATAAGGCCAGTAGAAGGGCAATTCAGATGACCAATTCTGATGAGGCAGATACCTTGAGGGTCCAAGCAGTGCGGCCTCGTGCAGCTCCCGTTTGTCGAATCCGTGTGCAGGGATCGTTGTGGAGGAACCCGCCGCCTTGGAGGAGGAGTCCGCCGTCGAAGGGCGCGCTGGTGACGCGCGGCGACGTCCTCGCGACGGGCAGGGCGGCGACGTTTTGGAAAACAACGACGTGGGGGCAGCGGGGCGGCGACGGGCGCGCTGGTGACGGGCGGTGGAAGGCGTTGGCGTTGGCGCAGCGCGGCGGGACGCCCAGGGGTGTGTGAGAGGGAGACGCCGTGGCAATCCGTGGCGGCGGCGAGCTCCGAGAATCCGTGAAGACGTGGCGGCGAGCTAGGAGACGAGGCTACAGTGCAACCCTAGACGGTGGATGGGCTATGTTTGTTCAAGGAGGCAGCAGAGCCCTAACGTGTTTTGCTGGGCTTGGCCCATATGTGCGGGTGCGATCGGCAGTATAGGTGGCCAAACGTGCCGGCCCGGCCCGGCACGGCCACGGCACGGATGGGGCACGGCCCGTTAGGCACGTGAGCTATTCGTGCCGTGCCGGGCCGGCCCACGTGCCGCGGCCAGACCTCCGGCACGGCCCGGGAGGCACGCCTGTCGTGGTACTGTTGAATCCAGCCTCGGCAGGGGTGCCATCGAGCTAGGTAGAGCGAGGGGCTTTGGAGAAGTTGGGGGTTCCTTCTTAGGGATAGACACAAGTTTACCCAGTTTCGGATCATATGACGGTGGCGTGATCCTACATGCTGCTATAAATCACTATATGGGCAATATCGCCGAGTTACAGTGAGATCTCGCCGAGATAGAGATTCTCGTCGAGATGGCTAAGTCTAAGCTGGATTACTCAAGATGTCTTGCTGCATGCCCTAAGGCATCCCGTAGGCCGGCTTATAAAGGCGTCCGGCCTAGGGCTTACAGGAGAAAACCTACCGACTAAGTCAGAGTCCTAAACTAATCCGGCTTGGGCTTTGTCTTGTGGGCTAAGTCTTCCGCAATACCAGCCGCCTTCTGGAACCTTCCTTAGCCGGATGGGCCTCCTGCGCTTCATCATACTGGGCCGCCCGGTAAGCCGGAATTCGGCTTACCACCACTATGGGCCACCCTGGTATTCTGGCTTATCTTCACATCCGTGAGGATACCTGTTCGGCATAACCCCAACAGTAGCCCCCGGAAAGCTTCAAGTACTTGTTCGGTTGGCTTCATCTTCCCGACAAAACACCGTCCGGGAAGTTCTTCATCCGTCTTTAGTCTTGGAGCATTCCCAGAATCCTACAGAGCATGCCGAACTTGTTTGTCGATCCGATGACGCCGGCTTATTATGCCGGAAAAATCACTTGAGTGCGCACTGACACGCGTCCGTCAATTTGATGCTTTTGTCAGACCCGGCAGAGTGAGTGGAGTGGCATCTTTGAACGTAGGGGCTAGTTTCTGTTTTTCCCGCGCCGGAACCGAGGCGTCGGAGAGAAGGATCTTCTCTTAACGGCTCGATCCCGTGACGCGTGGCGGAAATCTCGTCCCGGACCGTTGCACGAATCTCGGCACTTCGCTATAAATGCGGATCGCCTCGCCTTCGCGACGGCCACCACATCATTTGCAACCCTAGCACTCATCTCTCCAGATCTCATCTCTCCCGAGCTCGAGTTCTTCCTCCGCGCTCCATGGCCTCAAGCACTCCAAGCTCTCCAGTGATCGAAGCGACGCCCCTGGATTCGGCTCCGCCAATGGGCGGCTCCTCCTCCGCGGCCGCCGCCGCCACCGAGCCATCCGCCGCTGCAGCTGCACCTTCTCCATCTCCGGCGGTCATCTCCACCGCGCCAGGCCGTGATGAAGTGGCCTTGGCGAAAGCCGCAGCCGAAGCCGCTGCTTCGGCGACTCCAGCCCCCACGACTTCTGAGGCCGCAGCCGAAGGAGCCAGTGCCGGCGAAGAGGAGGAAGAAGAGGAAGCCGGCAGCAACAAAGGTGCTGCCAGCAACCCGACACACAACTGGGCTAGCTCTGCCGTAGAAGAAGGCGAGCTCCAAAGCATGGCCACTGATGGCGTCATTCCTCCGGCATCCTCTACTTCGCCGGCTTGGAGATCCGCCTTGGATGACCCGTATCCAACCCCGGTCCGGGACGAGTGGGTACTTCTCTCCTCCCATGTCTCTAGGGGCTTTTCTTTGCCGCCGTCGGCTTTTCTGATTGAAATATTCGACCACTAACATCACCCCCAACAGTTTGCTATACATCTCCGGCTTCGTAGCTCTCTTTGAAGGTTACTTAGGCATAAAACCTAGGCTAGACTTCTTCCAGAGATGCTTCTTAGTCAAGAGGCAAACTGTCAACAAGGAGCTGCTGGTGGTCGGCTCAATCAGCTTCAATTGCCGCCGGGATATCGACTGGTACCCTCAGGTGCCAATCGTCGATTCGGCAAAGGGATGGGCGTCCACCTTCTTTTACTGCAAGGACGTGGCACCGCCAAACCGGCTGGAAGGCCTTGCCCCTTTCACTGACATAGCCGGCACGCCCATGCCTTCCTGGAAGAAGAAGCCGTCGACGAGGATGCCGGCAGACCATGCCGCCATTCAGGCAAGAATTTCGGAGTTAACCTCCGACTCTCCTCCCCTAACTGGGGAGGACACGATAATATGCTGGGTCAAAAGACGGATCCAGCCTCTCCAGCACCGTACCCGCCTTTTGTGCGAGTACACAGATAACGCTGATCCCATGAGGACCAGCGAGAAAGACATGGATGAGGAGCTCTACCACGCGCGCCTCAACCGTCTGATCAAAGCCCGGCCCAATGAGGGTCGGCAATACGAAGAATCGATGCCGATGTACACGGCATCCAACCCTCCTCCAAAGGTACTTTGTCGGAAACAAAGTTCAATTCTTTGAAGGAATTTCGGCTTTAACTACAAGCTGACTTGTATTTATTCTTCAGATTCCAGGCCTTTCTGCTACTGGGTCAGCTGGCACGTCTACGTCCAGCAAAGTGATCCAGCGGCCTATCACTTATTCTTCGGCTCAAGCAGAGAGCCGGAAAAGGAAGAGCCAATCTATCACGATTGGCGCCAAGTCATCTGAAGATGACAATGCTCTCGCTGGGCTCAATATCCCCAGCAAGAAGTAAGTCGGCTGACAACGTCTTTTCCTTGCTTTGCTATTTTGCCGGCTTTGCTGAACTTGTCCTTTTATCGTTGCAGGATAAAGAAGGGCGCAGCCCTTAAACCAAAGGTATGCGCCACGCGGAAGAAGACGTCTCCCGCTGTAGCTCCTGCCACTCCGGCCCCGAAGCCGAACCCTGTTGAAGAGGGCGCCCGCACTATGGTGGCAGGTCCTATCTTAGGGAGAGCCGGGACTACCCCTCCTTCGCAATGGACGGAAATGACGGGAAAGGTGACAGCACCTCCTTCCCCACCAAGGGCTGAAGCTCCGGCTGATGATGCCCCGACCTTCCCTCCAATCAAGGCAGAGGCCTTTGACGCGGAGGGGTATATTAAGCCGGAATTCATGAGCCGGTTTATGCGCGTCCCTCCGCTGCCCCGAAAGAAAGGAACCACTGTCCGGGATGACGAGCCAGACCAGACCAGAGCCTATGACACCCTTGATGTCATAGAGATCCTTGAGGACCAGCAGAATTACTTTGCTGAGTCCTTTGATGCCGGCATGTCCCTTCTGCGCGAGCACTTCCAGGTAAACATCTTCCCCAGTAGCCCCCGAGCACTATGCCGGGCTAAATTATAAAAGATAGCCGACATAGTGGTCCGAGTCATATGCATCCACCTAGCCCCCCAGCACTAGAATGCCTTCATGTAGCCACCTTGTCATACAACTTTAGGCTTTTAGCAAACTCCTTACGCAGATTCATCGAGAAATTGGCGCTGAAACCATCACTTCTTTGGGTTTGCGAAATCAGGAGATGCGCCGGCTAAGGGCAGAGCTGGCAAACAAGGACGCCATTATTGCCGGGTTCGAAGCAGACCGGGTCACGTATCAGGGTAACAATGCCGAAAAAACCTTCAATTTCTTGTTTCCGGCTTATATGTCACCGCTAACAATGTGTTTGCCACATACGCCATCAACAAGGCGAAGGAGTTCGCGGAGAATGTTGGAAGCATCGACCAGCTCCGCAATGAGAACACTGAGCTGAAAAAGCTTAGTGAATCGATGAAGACAGAGCTGGAGTCGGCTAAGAAAGCTCTTGCTCAAGCCGAACAAAACCTGGATACGGAGAGGCAACAAAGCAAAGATGCCCTCCGTGATGTTCAGGACTGGCTTGACAAGCGCCTGGACGATGATAATCCCCAAGAGCAAGGAATCACTGTAGCACAATTCGATAAGTATTTGAATGTCGAACCCACGAGGACCTGAAGGTAAACTATCGATTCTCTAAAGCCCTATAACCCTCTTATATGGCCTTTTATGCAAAGCAATAAATCTGAGTATGAAAGGAACTAACTAATGGATGCAAGTGATGTGGAGTAGGTTTATCTAGCAACAAATTTCTAATGCAAGTTTCTAATGCAAGTATCTTAGAGCAGTTTTATCAAGGTAACAAGTAGCAAGAATCTCAAGTAGCAAATATCTCGAGGGAGCAAATGTTCTGGCAATTGTTATTTCATTCGTGTGGTTGTCACAATTAGTGAAGCACATGTTTTAGTTTTAATTGTTTCTTCTAGGGGGGAGCCATAAATAGTTGTAGCCAAGTTAATGAGCAAATTACACAACTCTTATGATGGATCTCATGGCCAATTTAATGTGCAGCACAAGAATTATTAAGACATAATTGTTCCACCATAGCCTTAAGTTCTAGGGTCTCCCATATAACCCCCAATAGAATAACTTCATGATTCGATCTCGGGCTTACTTGTCCTCCGAAGGCCTCCTCACTCCATTACCTTACCGGTGATCACCTTACATGCATTCCCCAACATATGCGTGCACTCATATATTGTACATCAAGACAACCATAAAAGATAACAAAACTTGTATGCAACCAATCAACGAACTATTTCACTATTGCCATGAACAAATCACTTCTGAAACATAGATGGAGAGATACAATAGATCACGGGAAAAGAATATTGCATCATACATCATGTTTGCCAAGAGTTTATAGTGGAGAGATGGAGATGATCTTGCTGTAGATGTTGATGATGATCACGCCGGAGGGGGGTGGAGCCCTCCGGAGGTGGATTCCGGCGGCGTTTCCCCCCCTTCGATCTTCTCCGGCGGCAGCCTTCTGTCTCTCTGTTTCTTGTGTTCTCTCGTGTGGCGGCCTCCTCTTCGAAGAACGTCGGGGGACCTCTTATATAGGCGTTTTTAGGTCACGAGGATGCTTCTGGGCGAAGGATCGATGCAAATGGGGCCACGAGGGCCAAATGGGATGGGCCCACGCGGCCTGGTACTATAGCCGCATGGGACCCCCCCTTTTGATCCTCCGGCCTCCGTTCGTTAACTTCTTTCGCTCCTAAATCTTCTCCTTCCAAAATAATGACCCCCCTAAATTTATAGCTCATTATGACGTCGTTAAGGTCCTGAAACAAATAAAGAAAGAAAAAGGGGTTTTCTGCCTGCGCAGGATTAATTCGATAAAAAGGGGAAATCATTATAAATTACCAAAAATCATTAAATAACAGTAATGTACCCCTTATATGATGCAAATATGAATGAAATATAACTATTACAATGCAAAGTTCATGTATGCATTTTAGATGCATCAACATCCCCAAGCTTAACTCATGCTCGTCCTCGAGTATAAAAGTGATAAAACTAACATGAACTTTGCAATATAATAAAAACATGGATATAAAAGATGATTGCTACTGCTACATAAAGTCAAATGATTCATTATTTCAAAGTAGTAGCAATATGCAAACAGTTTATAAAGTGATATCAAGTATTCAATGCAAAGATGATCAATGATAGTTCACAAAGTGCAATATAAAAGATAGTACTATGAACATTCTTACTTTTGCATACTTGTGGTCCATAGAGTGTAGAAAATATGAATATAAAAGGTGGACACTTTTGAAAAGATATATAACTAAGTAGAGGTCAAACATGCATGAGTTTCATCTATCCTCCAAACTATTCTACTTAAGTTATTGAATGCAATAGTAATACTTGGTGTCAAGCTCTCATTCCCCTATCATAGCATCTTGAATGATTAAAGTTAAATGTGAAAGCAAATATGAGTAGTGGCCTTGATAAAGTAAAGGTTAGATGTCTCATGCCCCTTGAATACAAGTACCTACACCATGATTACTCAACTTGGGAAACAAAGCAAGTTTAAGTTATCTATCATTGTAAGTAAAAACGGTATCATCAAGAGTTTCAACTGGGGTACCTCTTGTCCCATGATATGGATCAAGCCCATATCAAAACAACAAGACAAACAAACATAATGAACAATCTCAACACTCTCTTTATTTACCACTTGACATAGCTTTCTATTGTAAGGTGTATCACAGAGAGTTCAAAATAGCATGTAAGTAAATTTCCACCATGAATGATGCATGGCTTAGATTAGCGGCCCAGGCTTCTCTCTAACCATTTATACAAACTCATTTAAACTTAACTCTATTTCCACATTTATTTCGTCATGATAGGCATCCATAGACAAAAGTACATGATATCAACTAAACAAATGATGTAACATGTTGAAAGCTTTGCATGTGACAGCACATATGGGCTAACTCCCAACCTTAAACATTTATCAAGCCACTATCTTCATAATATTAATCACAATGGTTCATCTTTATTGAATGCAATAAAAGTAAAATGTGCATCAAGTTCGTGAGAGCTTTTTAACCAACTTTTCCCATTACAATAAATAACATCATCATTTTCATTTAGAGGTATAGATAACACAAATAACATGATAAACATACTTGGATAGCATAAAGCTAATAGGTAGATATGGTGGACTCACTGGAAAAACTAGGGTTGAAATTATTGGAAACAAGTTTTACTTGTTGAAATTTTGGGCTACCAAAAGGGAGAAAGATGACCATCTAGATGCATGCATGAGTGTCCATAGAGCTAATTAATTCATTTCAAACAAGGTGAAATAACATACAACATCAAAACATGAATAAAAGATAGCTCATGATAAAGCATTTGCAAATTATTACTCATAAAGAAGCTCATGAATCATGCAACTATATGTGTCATTAAAAATCAACTTAGACATCCCTTTTTCCAATACAATAAAAGCATGCAAGATATTTCAACCCATATTTCCAGTAGCTTTCTCATATATAAATGATAGAGTGGTGGTCTCACAAGACAAAAATCAAAACAAAAACAAATAAAAGACGCTCCAAGTTTATGCGATAAAGTGCATTGATAGAAAAACAGAACTTAGACGTGTGCAAAACGAGAGTGTGTAAGTCCAGCGGGGTTGTCTTCATATCCCCAAGCTTATGGCTTTCACCATCCTTGGATAGCTCATGGTGCATCTCCTCTAATCTCTGTGAAAAAACTTCAAAACCCTCTTTCTCCCATTTCTTTTCTGTGGGGTGATATTAGTAGAGATAAATAAACAAGTTTCTTGCTGCATATAATACATGGACTAAAATTCATATGAATGATCTGAGAGTGTATAATGTTGTATGCCTACTCATAAACTCAATTGGATCAACTCAAAAGTTAAAACTATGCATAAAACAAGATGGGACAGAATCTGTCCAGAAAAATAGCAGCAGCAAAACATATTTTTCTGTCCTACTTAAACTCGTCGAAAAATTCTGAAAAATTCAGGCATACAGAGGATGAAAATTTGCAGTTACAGTTAAAATATCAGCTCATTTGGAGTTACATAATAAGAATGAAAAATCAAACCGTGCACAGACCTGTGCTGGAATGAAATCTCCGCATGCAAAATAACAACTTTCTCAAACCAAAATGGGTAAAACTTGGCACTTTATTAAAAAATCCAGAAACTAAACTAAAAACTAAGTCTCTTGTTGCAGCAAGATGACACAAAGAAAATCAAAAGTAAAAACAACCGGGTTGCCTCCCGTAAAGCTAGGCTTACTTACTTGGTATCAAGATGGTTGAAGTGAGGTGGCTTGGCATCCCCAAGCTTAAATTCTTGTATGTAGGGTGAGCTTAGGGGATGCATCCCCAAGCTTGATTTTTTGTCCCTCTTGATCTTGTTCATCACCCTCAATTCTTCCACCTTAAAATTTATCTCACACAAAACTCGTCATAAACTTGATTAGAGGGGTTAGTATCTCCATAAATTAAATCCTCATAGGTACAGCAAAGACATATCATGAATTGATTCTAAACATTAGCTACTGTTACTATGGTTTTGTAATGCTCCTTGATCAAAAGAACCACACAAAACACAAGTAATGAGAGCAATGCGAAATAAAGACAGAATCTGTCAAAAACTGGACAGGCCGTAAAGAGTGAATTTTCAGAGGCACTTACGTTGCTCAAATCAGAAAACTTTGAACTAATGTATTGTGTATTAATAACTGAAGATTGCTGTCGTAAAATATCTAGTCAAAATTCCGTTTCTGTGATTTTAACATTTTTGCAGTGAAACTCAGGAATCTGTTTTCTGGACAGCAAATCACTATTGTTTAATCCTACCTCTCAAAAGAGGTTATTCTTGCCATTAAGATGAAAAACAAGATACAAAGGTGATGTTACAGTAGTAAACAAGCACCTTGACTCAAAAACCAAAAATCAAACTGAAGAAGAAAAATCAAAAGGAAACAAAAAGAACCAAGAAAGATTCAAGAGAAACAAACAAAGAAGAAAGAAAATATTTTTGTTGTTTTTAAATTGGCAAAAAGGCAAAAGAGGAGAAAATATATACAACATAAAACACTATTTTTATTTGTTTTAGATTTGGGAAAAGTTTTAATTATAGAGACTTTGCAACGGTTCCATTGGCATGAACAACACATGTTCAAGGTCGACCCCAACTTCTCCATTACTCATCCTTCTCATTTACTTTCCCAAATTTTATGTAAAGTGAAAAACTTAAACTAATTGTTAGCAAACAGTAGGTAAAGTTATTTTACATGTTTTAAGGATATAAAGGTGTGCTCAAACTGAATAGGACATTAAAGCATATGGAGCACACCACAAGTACATAGACATTAGCATTTTAAGTCTAATTTTCTTCCTATGCATTGGCATTTTATATATGAATAAATAGTAGCAAGTTTGTGGTATCCAATGCATATAATTTTCAGTAGCTTGCATTTTAAATAATTTGAAGCATAAAGAGGGCTCTTATCTCTCCCTCCTTCATAGTGTTTGCAAGCATCATAAGTAAACTTAACCACATAGTTTTGAATAGATTCACCACATAAAGATAAATCATCTAATGAGCATAATGGATCATCTAACTCAAGTATATCACTTTCATCCTCCCATATATTAGACACAATTGATCCACATAGAGGACTACTAGGCAAATCCTTATCATTATAAAAAGAGTTGTTCATGGGACTTTGTGTGTTACCCTTGTTGGGAGTAGGCGATGGGTAGCTACTCCATTCTTCCTCCACCTTTTCATCTTTCTCTTCTATCTCCTTTTCTATGGGATGCATGGGCATCCCCAAGCTTAGGATTTTGTCATCTTCTTCCTTGACACTTTCATAATGATTTCTTGCATTCAAAAAGTTAGTGCCCAAGGGAATATTCAAGCTTTCAACATGTTTCATTAGCACATCATATAGATATTTGTGACGAGGCTTGATATCATTTTCCATTATCTATTTTTTTGGGTTTTAGATTTATATAAAAAAGAGTACTGAAAATAAACTAGCAATGCAAACAAGAATAAAAGTTTAGCACAACGCTCCCCGACAACAGCGCCAGAAAAAGTACTTGATAATCCCCAAGAGCAAGGAATCACTGTAGCACAATTCGATAAGTATTTGAGTGTCGAACCCACGAGGAGCTGAAGGTAAACTATCTATTCTCTAAAGCCCTATAACCCTCTTATATGGCCTTTTATGCAAAGTAATAAATCTGATATGAAAGGAACTAACTAATGGATGCAAGTGATGTGGAGTAGGTTTATCTAGCAACAAGTTTCTAATGCAAGTATCTTAGAGCAGTTTTATCAAGTTAACAAGTAGCAAGAATCTCAATTAGCAAATATCTCAATGGAGCAAATGTTCTGGCAATTGTAATTTCATTCGTGTGGTTGTCACAATTAGTGAAGCACATGTTTTAGTCTTAATTATTTCTTCTAGGGGGGAGCCATAAATAGTTGTAGCCAAGTTAATGAGCAAATTACACAACTCTTATGATGGATCTCATGGCCAATTTAATGTGCAGCACAAGAATTATTAAGACATAATTGTCCCACCATAGCCTTAAGTTCTAGGGTCTCCCATATAACCCCCAATAGAATAACTTCATGATTCGATCTCGGGCTTACTTGTCCTCCCAAGGCCTCCTCACTCCATTACCATACCGGTGATCACCTTACATGCATTCCCCAACATATGCATGCACTCATATATGGTACATCAAGACAACCATAAAAGATAACAAAACTTGTATGCAACCAATCAACGAACTATTTCACTGTTGCCATGAACAAATCACTTCTCAAACATAGATGGAGAGACACAATAGATCACGGGAAAAGAATATTGCATCATACATCATGTTTGCCAAGAGTTTACAGTGGAGAGATGGAGATGATCTTGCTGTAGATGTTGATGATGATCACGCAAAAGGGGGGTGGAGCCCTCCGGAGGTGGATTCCGGCGGCATTTCCCCCTCCGATCTTCTCCGGCGGCAGCCTTCTGTCTCTCTGTTTCTTGTTTCTCTCGTGGCGGCCTCCTCTTCGAAGAACGTCGGGGGACCTCTTATATAGGCGTTTTTAGATCACGAGGATGCTTCTGGGCGAAGGATCGATGCAAATGGGGCCATGAGGGCCAAATGGGATGGGCCCACGCGGCCTGGTACTGTAGCCACGTTGGACCCCCCCCCCCCCTTTAGTCCTCCGGCCTCCGTTCATTGACTTCTTTCGCTCCTAAATCTTTTCCTTCCAAAATAATGACCCCTCTATATTTATAGCTCATTATGACGTCATTAAGGTCATGAAACAAATAAAGAAAGAAAAAGGGGTTTTCTGCCTGCGCAGGATTAATTCGATAAAAAGGGGAAATCATTATAAATTACCAAAAATCATTAAATAACAGTAATGTACCCCTTATATGATGCAAATATGAATGAAATATAACTATTACAGTGCAAAGTTCATGTATGCATTTTAGATGCATCAGTTCCTTTCTTACTCAAATTTATTGCTTTGCATAAAAGGCCATATAAGAGGGTTATAGTGCTTTAGAGAATAGATAGTTTACCTTTAGCTCCTCGTGGGTTCGACACTCAAATACTTATCGAATTGTGCTACAGTGATTCCTTGCTATTGGGGATTATCATACATCCAGGTTCTAAATGATTATACCAAGTTTTAGCACTTCCTCCCAAAGAAAAAGGAAACAATTTTAAGAAATAGTAGCGTTGGTTAATTTCATCTTTCCAAACTAACAAAGATAAATCATGCAAATCAACAATATGATCGAAAGGAAACTCATCCTCTCTCCCATAAAACTTAGACTTCTCAGCCCTTTCAATCTTTTCAGGATCAACATTAAACTCATAGTCTTTATCATTAATTTTAATAGCCGGACCATTCATTTTATCATAACAGGAAAATATTTATCAAGAGGAGAATTTATATAGCTGGCAAGTTTATCCATTTCATCATAATCTGGACTCTTGAAAGCCTTAATAATAGCATCCTCTTTCTCAGAAAAAGTTTCCATATCATCACAATATTCCCTATCTTCTAATTCAGATTCCACATTTTTACTAATAGAAGATTCAGGATTCTCAGGTGTTTCAGTTATCTCAGATATTTCAGGAATTTCAGGTGTTTCAAGTGTCACTTCTTTGTCTATGCCACCACATGTTAAATCAATTTCATTACTAGTAGATATTTTAGACAATAGTGAACTAGAAACAATTTATCCCTTTTTCTTAGGAACAACAGCAGAAGCAACATCAGGTGAAAAGTTTTTCCTACTTAGCAAGTCCTTACCTCCTCGAGTAGTGGAAGGCCTCACTTCCTTAGGAGTGTTCTTTTCCTTTCCCATGGTTAGGAACAAGCAAATGCAGCAAATAAATGATATCAAGTTGTCTTACCAATCAAGCTAGGCTCCCCGGCAACGGCGCCAGAAAACGTCTTGATGCCCACAAGTATAGGGGATCGCTGAAGTCTTCGTTGGGAAGTATTACCAAAATTTATAGTTTGACATGATGGGAACACAAGAATATCAATAAGACCTTAGCAATTGAGGCTTCACTCTCAACCACACCTGTATATCAATAACTTGTAGCAGTAGTAGTGATGGCAGTAAAGGATTCAAGCGAGCAGAAATAAAACAGCAATAGTAACAAGGATTTCTCAGTTTTCATCGTATAAGTGAAGGTGTAACTCAGAGATTTAAAACATAGGCATGAGGTGACAGCAGGGCGTTGCATGAATGAGATTGATCATATAATAAAGTAGGTATGTGTTCCTTAAATAGTTGTGCGTACTAACCAAGATAATTTGCACAACATCTATTGCCCTACCTGCCCATTTCACCGGGGCAAATTTGGAAATACAGGTAATTAAGGTCTACCCTTTCGTGTGGACCGGGACAATGCATTAATACTCCATGAACACATAGGATCCTCAAACTAGAACATCCCCCCCCTTGTTTTCCCTATATGTCACTTTTAGGGTTCGCAGGTTCAACATAATAGCGTGATACACTTTGCAGGTAAATACAAACTCAATTATATGATGAAGCAAATAAGTTCAATACTGAAATCATGCCACTCGGGCCCTAGTAGCAAGCATTAAACATAACATAAGTGCACCAACAGAATACAAAAGTATCCTCAAGATAAACCGTAAGATTATCGAACAATGGGTAGCATTACATGGTCAATTTCATCCAATCCCCATCCACCTCACATGCCAACAGCAAACTACTCACACATGGTGATGGAGAAAGGGCTCATGGTCGATGGAGATGAAGGCGGTGAAGATGGCGGTGAAGATGACCTCCGGATCCCTCCACCGGAGGAGAAATCCTGGATCAACCTGTCCCCGAAACGAAGAACGTGGTGGCAGCGGCGGTGTGTTTCGCGTAAGCTCCTCTCCTCCTAGGGCAAGCATTTTTTTTTCTCGTATATGAAGGGGTACGTCGAAGACTGGAGGTGAGGCGGTGCCCGAGGCCCAATTGGGGTGGGCCCACGCGGCCAGGTACAGGGACCGCGTGGGGCCACCTCCTTTGGCCCTCCGGCACCCCCTCGTGTCCATCCTTTTGTCCAACGTGCTTCTTTTCCATAAAAAATGGCGTGGTATTTTTCCCCAATTTTATTTCCTGCAAAAATAGCCAGAGGAGAGACTTTGCTAAAAACAGCGTTAGAATCAGCAGTTTTATTCAAATATGGAAGGATCCCGGAGCAAATTATGAGGGAAAGTGCTTGGAAAAGTGGATGCATTTTGAATGCATCAGATAGTTATCGTGTCGTGTACATCTACATAACTATGTCGATATCGTGGTGAGAACTATACCTTAAGCCGCTGGATAACTTACATATTACACTCTGGATAACTCATGTGTTACAGGTGGGTAACTTTCGGGTCCAAAAAAAATTTATCAAAACATATCATCATTGGATTATAGTATCAAATATCTCGTCATGACTAGTCTAACGATGAAACATATCGTCAATCCGATTAACAGTTTCAGCTAGACTCCACATACCATTTAGGGTGGGTAACTTACATACTACTCCATGGGTTACTCACGGGTTACATGTAGGTAACTTTTGGGTTCAACAAAAGAAAATCGAAATACACCATTTATATGGTGGGTAACTTACATACTATACCCTGGGTAACTCATGTGTTACAGAGGGTCCGAAAAAAGAGACTCAAAACACGCCATTTATAGGGTGGGTAACATACATACTACACCATGGGTAATTCACGTGTTACGGGTGAGTAACTTTTAGGTTTGGAAAAAAGAGACTCGAAACACACCATGTTGGTAGGATTGGTAACTTGCATACTACACCCTAGATAAATCACGTGTTATAAGTGGGTAACTTTTATGTCCTACCTAACAAATTAATGCTAACGATATCAGTAATTTTGTCTTTTCTACATGCATGCAAAATGAACTCCACATAAACCATTCATTGTATGGGTAACTTACCTACTACATTCGGGGTAACTCACGTGTTATAGGTGGGTAACTTTTTAGGTCCGATAAAAATCGTCGAAACAAATAAACATGGGTTCTAGTTTTGAAAGTCTCGTCGCGACTAGTCCAAAGGTAGAAATCGATTTTAAATTGGATAATAGTTTGAGTTACAAAACTTTTAAAAATTTCAGATTTCACATTTAAAGCGGATGACGTCAGCAATTTTGTATTTTATGTATGCATGCAAAAAAGTCTACACACAAACCTTTTTTAGGATCGGTAAGTTATGTACTACAGTCTGGATAACTTACATACTAAATTCTGGGTAACTTACGTGTAATTGATGGGTAACTTTTAGGTCCGAAAAAAAGTCATCGAAATATATCAACATGGGATCTAGTTTCGAAGATCTCGTCGCGACTAGTACAACGGTGAAAACGCATCCTTAATCCGATAAACAGTTTGAGCTACAAAACTTTTTAAAATTACGGATTTCAAATTTAATGCTGATGATGTCGGCAATTTTGTCTTTTATGGATATATACAAGTGAGGATAGAGAACCCGCGTGTGTGGGTTAAGCTTAACTATAGAACGTTCTAAATGTAGCAGCGTCCATTTAAAAAGAGCAAGAGAAGACCACCAGCCGTACAAGCCAAAGATGTTAAACTTGGGAGCCAAGTTTGCTCAAGTAATCAAGATGTATGCACATACATATATTTTTATATAAAGAGAACAAGAGAAAACCACCGGGAAGAAACTCAATGACCGGCTGCAAATGAAAACTAATTATTTTTAAAGAGAATAAGAGAAGGCCACTGGGAAGAAACCAAATGAGCGGCTGCAAATGGAAACAAAAATTATCCGTGGAGCCGGTAGAGAAGAAAATAAAAGCAAACAAAGGGGGGAAGAACTTGTTGGAACACAAATATAACCGGCTTGCCAAACCGAAAGAGCAAAAGGAAAATCAATGGAGAAGTCAAACACCAAGTCGCAACAATTCCCACCCAATTGGATGAAGCCACGTTGGAGCAACACTTACATGTCAATGAATAAGTGGTTGAAAAGAGGCAAAAGAACTAAGAGAATTAGAATCCTTTCTCTCTTATTATCATAGTATCGTCATGTGAAACAAAACGACCAAAGCAATCATATACTACTATAGTAAATAAATAAAATCAACCAAAAAATAAGCACGCACAAACCTTGATCTGTAATAGAAAACTTGTCAGGACAGATCTCTAAACGTCAACGATGAGCATGAGCATCAGGAAGAACATAGAGCGAAATCAGATCAGCCATCGTGGGAGAAAAATAAGTGAGACGATAAACATATATATGACGAAAAGTGGAAACGTAGGGGCCAAACTTCACGAAGAAAATAGAAATATATGAAAACGTAGCGGCCAAGTTTCCTAGATAAGGGGAAGACAAACCCAACCCTAAAAACAAAAAGAGAAACGTAGGAGTCAAGCTTACCAAAGTAAGTTGAAAAAAAGATGGTGCATATACCACAATAAAATAAAGAGAAGCACACAGCGGAAGAAATTTCGCCTTACCATTGAATGAACATTCATATACTAAAAAGGCGGAATCAAAGGTAGGCGAAACATAGAGCAATAGACTGTCAGCCGTCAGACTTGAAGAATCGTCGTGTCAAACAAAATGACCATATCAATCATGTAGTACTACAGGAAATAGACAAATCAACCAAAAAAAAGCTTGCACAAAACTTGATGTGTAATAGGAAACTTGTTAGGACAAATCTCTAAATGTCAACAATCATCGTGAGCATCACGAAGAACAGAACGGGAAATTAGATCAGCCATTGTGGGAGAAAATAAGTAAGACGACAAACATATAGACGAAAATAGGAAAAGTAGGGGGCCAAACTTCATGAAGAAATAAAGAGAGAAATACATGAAAACGTAGCGGCCTAGTTTGCGAAGAGAACAAAAATAAAAATACATGAAAACATCGCGGCCAAATTTCATAGATAAAGGCAAGACAAACCCAGCCCTAAAACAAAACGAGAAACATAGAAGTCAAGCTTAGCGAAGCAAGTTGAAAAAAAGATGGTGCATGCACCACAATAAAATAAAGAGAAGCACACAACGGAAGAAAATCTCGCCTTACCATTGAATGGACATTCATAAACTGAAAAAGCGGAATCAAATGTAGGCAAAACATAGCGCAATAGACTATCAGCCGTCGGACTTGAAGAATCGTTATGTCAAACAAAATGACCATAGCAATCATATACTACTATAGGAAATAGATAGAATCAACCAAAGAAAATAAACACGCACAAACCTTGATTTGTAATAGGAAACTTGTTAGGACATATCGATCTCTAAACGTTGAAGATCAGCATGAGCATCAGAATGGGAAATCCGATCAGCCATTGTGGGAGAAAATAAGTGAGAGGATAACCATATATTGACGAAAGGAGGAAACACATCAGGAAGAACAGAACGGGAAATCCGAGTAGCCATCGTGGGAGAAAAATAAGGGTGAGGACAAACATATATATATGAAAAGAGGAAACGTAGGGGCCAAACTTCGCGAAGCAAATAAAATAAAATTATATGAAAACATAGCGGCCAAGTTTTCTAGATAAAGAAAAGACAAACCCAGCCCTAAAGACAAAAATAGAAGCATAGGAGTCAAGCTTACTGAAGGAAGATGAAAAGAAAGATGGTGCATGCACCACAATAAAATAAATAGAAGCACTCGAAGACCAAGTCATGACCGATTGCAGAAAATAAAAGAGATATATGGAGACCACCAAAAGGACAACCATGACCGGCTAGAAAGGGAAGGAAAATTGATACTTCCGGTCAGAACAAAGCTAAACAAAAGAAGAATAAAAAACTGACCGGCTGATCAAACGGGAAGGGAAAAAAGAAATAAGAAGAAGTCAAATACCACAGGACAAAAAGGCTCTAACCAATCAGAAGAAGCCACACAACACCAGTGTGCATACGTGTCTTCATACAAGAGGTTAAAAAGGCAAAAAAGGAGAAAATTAGAATCCTTCCATCTTTATTATACTAGTGTATTGCTTCACTAGTACAAATTAGTCATACAACAGTAGTTCTAGCGGTAATCTATACCTATTTAAACACTGTTTAAATCCAGTACATCTATTCAGTACTGTTTTCTGGTGAGCATCAATGTGGTGAACATGGAAATATATTTCCACGTTTTTCACGTGTCGAGATTAATTACATCTATTTGCAATTGAGATTTTTAGTTTCTTGCAAATATAATTTTAGTACCTATATAGTACTGTCTCTCTGCCGAGTACGATGGATTCCAAAATCTTTCTATGATGTATATATTTCCATTTTCGCCACATGTCGAGATTAATACGTCTATTTGCAATTGAGATTTCCAATTTCTTGAAAATATGGATGCAAAAGTTAAAGTGACTTCTTCGATTGATGTTTTGGCATCATGAGGGGTGTGTAGATTTATCTACCACTACTGTTTACACCTACATTTTGTCATTTTGACATTATAATTGCCAATGCGCTCTCCCATACATTTTAATTAAGTCATGACATAAAGCATTCGAAGTGCGAGTATTTTATACTCCGCAAATGATGCTAGATCTACTTCGAAACTTCTTTCGGAGACTATCTACACAGTGTCATGCTCAACAATTCGAAGTTCACACTAATAATTTCAAGTCCACTTCTTGAAATTCCATTTATTTTGCATAGTTCATTACAACATAACCATGATAGACTTTAATTTACGGAATGTAAATTAATATTCTAGGGTTTACCCGCAAGAGGTAACCCATGGCTCGAGAGTTTGATGCACTCACTTTCAAAGGCCACACCTATCCTATATGGGCCATGGACATCAAGATCGCCTTTGCGTCCCGTGGATTCGTGCGTCAAACCCAGGCCCGGTGGATCTACCCCCAACTGGAGTGAGACGCTGCTGACAGATAAAAAAATGGTGCTTTGTACATTGTAAGGCACCATATTTATCCAGATCTTAGGGTTGAGTACTTGCAACTACAAGAAATGTGTTAATCTGTGAGGCAGATTCGATGATGATACAGTGAAAAACCGTCATAAATTGTCATATTTTCATGATTTAATGACAATTTTTTGCTACAACGTCATGGATAGAGTGTCACAAATTATCACATCTCTTATAATTGGAGGAGGAATACCCAAGCACTTAGTTTTGGGCCCTCAAAACGAGGTATGAATAGCACAAGGCAAGTGTCATGCCAGAAACACTCCATGATTGGACGCTTCTCCGATTCCTGGACTTCAAGTCTGTCGGGGAGTACAATCACGAGGTTCATAAGATCAGTTCCAGGCTGCACTTTTGCGGGAAGGAACCTACTAATGCGGAGAAGAAAGAAAAAATTCTATCAACTATGCTCCCATCTGAAAGGCTCCTCCAGCAACAATACTTTGCTCATGACTACCAGGTCTATTCAGATCTTATTCATATCCTACTTCAAGAAGAAAAGCATGATGAGCTACTTGCTAAGAATGGCTCTCAACACCCGGTTGGTTCCCAACCTTTGCCTGAAGTTCATATGAATGTTGCGAATGGACGAAAGTTTGATGGTGTCTTAAACGACAAACCGTCGAACTTCAATGGTAAGCGAAAGCGCAACCAGACCAGAACGCCTGGAAACTCAGACCATGGGGAAGGCACCGCGAAGACCAAGTTTGACAAAACTAAGCTTTGTGACAAGTGTGAATGCTTCACGCATCCTACTAACAAGTGCAAGACCCCAAAGCATCGGGTTATTCTATACCAGCAATCCCAAGCATGCAAAGCACCTCAAGGGAAAATGTTTGAATCCAAATTCAACTTTCATCCAGATGACTTCAATGGAGTTGGTTGTTCGCAAGACATTCCTACTGAACCTTGCAACGCCAAAACTTTCCATCGGTCAGAGGACCCTACAGGCACGGAGGACATGATGGTTGAGTACGCCTCAACCAACATGTTTGGAGACTTCAGCTAGTCCCACTAACTCCATAGCGATCACTTTATTAATGTCCATTTGTGTGGTTGTAATAGAACATATATATTGTATCAACACTCTAATATAAATAAGATCGTATACATTCTATATATTTTATAAAGATTTCCACATTGGAACTTCTTATAAGATATATATAGATTTCTATGAGTATCAATCCGATGGATGTGGAAAAAGTATATGAAAATGTACCCACTCTATTGTCTGGATTGTACTACACGTACATCCAACTCCTAGCACATGTTGCATATAATGCAATTCCATCGGTCATGTTTTGCATGAGCTAAACTTTCTCAGTCATGAGATTTTATGTGCACATATTATGCCAACGGATCACTTAAGTCCCTTGAACGCGTTCAAGATGATATTTCTGGTCCCGGCCAATCATTGTTTGGACTAATAATCGAATTAAATCAATTCAAATGGACAATGTTGTAGAATACTCTTCACATGCCTCCAATATTTTGTTCAAGCATGTAATATAAGAGCATATCAGATAATATTTTAATATCCAAAGATATTAGAATACAAAGCTAATTTATTTTTATTGGTGATAATTTTAACCTATGTTTTTTCGATACCAAGTACATAATGTGCACAATTTGATAAATGTTGCCTATAAAAAACTAGCCTCATTAGTTCAGTTTGCAAACAAAATATTTCTATAAATATGCATGCTTAAATATATGCTAGAAAGCGCTACTAAAATATTTATTTGATCGCCACCGTAAATACCTATAAATTCTATAGATTATGAATTGAAAAATAGTTCTAAGGTAGACTTTGTTAGAAAATACATTTTAATATCGTTCAAAGATATTCCTTACAAATAAAAACCAACTTATATTTCCAGTTGTGTGGTTAACTATGCAAGTAAAAAAAATTATACATTTGATACTCTAACATGTTAAAACATAAGATCTAGAAAAATATGAAAGTTTAGTATAAATAGTATTATTTTTATTCGCCCCAAGGCCGAGTTGGACTGGCCCTGTTTTTACAGATCCGAGGGAGTATTTTTTTTTTTTGAGAACTTAGATTTGAGGGGGTATTTGGAATTATGTCTTACGAGCCGGACAGCTTGTATATCTCAGTAGGATTTTTAGAACACTAATCAGAAGTTGTTAGTCAAGATAATGACTCAAAAACTAATTTGTTTTTTAAGATCAACGACCTTAGCCTTGTGGATATGTAGCCTAAAGAGGTTTGCAAAATATACCCATGCTGTGAAATATTTCGTCACATTGTTGTTTTTATTTCATAAATAATACAACGTATGTACTTTCTAAAAAATAAATTTATTTGACTGGTAACACGTCGTTCTTTTCAATAAATAAAGGCAATGTTGGCAGCATTAGTGGAGAGTTGTATTGGAGATGACTAAATAATCTGAATGGTGAGTTAGTTTTTTGATCGCTCTCCACAGCCATGCATCTAGTGTTCGATCGACTCTAACATCGAAAAGGGGCAGGGCATGTCTAGCCGTTAGCATTGTGGGCGTACGCTCCTGATAATAACAGTATGGATGTGGTGTTAGCGTCTCGCAGAGCTAAGTTCAATGATGTGGATCAGTTTCAGTTTGTTATATGCTATAGTAACGCCCATTTTGGTGCTCTTTGTTTTACATGCGATTTCTTTTTTTTCCTTCTAGATCCATCTACTATAAAACATGTCCTTTCAATTCTATTTATTTTTAACCAAGTTGACGTTAATGGGTTGAAGTGGGAATTCCAACGGATTTTACAATGTGTCTAGCCACTGTGTAATACCCGACGTCTGTTAAAATAGGTGAAGCACAAGAATATATATTACAATTAGTTTGAAAAAAATTACAATTCAATCCCAGTTTGAAGAGCACTTAGAATAAAGATTCACCTCTTTGTGCGATCGACAAAGTCTTGCCATGGTACAAATATTGTTCAGTAGCTTCATTCTTGATGAGCTTCAATGTGTGAACCAAAAACCAATCCCGCGGACCCGTACAATCTTACAAATGCGTCATACAACATTTTCACAAGAAGTTCACTTAAAAAGTGCGTCCATATGGCCCCAGTGGAGAAATACTCACTGTGGGTATGTGTATCACTTCATCGTACCATGAGTGCATTACAAACATCTGAAATGTTACATTGTGTATTGAACTAATTCAAAAAAAACTTATCTATGTTAAAATTATAAAAAAACGCATCATCTAAATTTCAACCAAATATTATTGAGTACAAATAATTATTGGGCCAAGTAATCATGTATTTGCAAAAAAATCATCTAGACGGTACAGTACGGTTGTCAAGTGAGTTCCTAGTACTATTTTATATGTTTCTGAAATTTTATTTTGCTGAAAAACATTTTTGCAAGTTCGTAACTGAAGTTTTTTAAAAAATACTTCAATACTTACTGATTTTTGTACAATTTTCTCCAAAACTGCTAATAAAAAAATACTAAACAAAATGTCACACAATCTCTTATGATTCCATTTGTCTTGTAAGATTCAATATTAGTGATGTTTATTTGGTGCTGATGTTTTTTCTCACATCCAAGAATATCATAATGTTCAACCATGGAACATAGAATCTCCAAACAAAATCATGATGGTTTCAGATAAAAAAAAATCTGGCCTTCGATGGTTCATAGCAGATATTTCTGGATATATCATAGTAATTCCAATACCTATATTATGAATTGGTCAAATGGTGAGTTGATCCACCACTAGAGATATATTTTAGAATGGTAAGATGATACACTACTACCGAAACAAAATATACATTTGTTTAAGCTAAACAAGTCGTCAGTAGGTTTTCACATCCAATTCCCATGCGGGGGAGGCTAATAATATAGGTTAGCACTCAGTTTTCCAACTGGTTGGCATAATTATTCCTCAACTGGTCGATGAAACCAAACCAACAACAATACTCAGAAGCCAAGTCAGTTAATACATCAAAAACTTGCTATAACTCCAAATAAAAAAAGGTTTGGCATGTTAATAAGAGAATGATAGGAGATTGTCCTGCACATTGACATCCAAAGTTTAGAAAGGTTTGAACCTTGGCAAACATGTCGATAACATCCCTTTTCGTTGCGTCTTGTACTATCTTTCTGGTTTCAGTGCTATTGGGAATCTCAGGAAAATAAGCAAAGTGTTGAGCTTCGGGCCTTAACGAGGTGAGGATTGGTAAAGCAGTGAAGCTGCATGAAATGGAGAATTTTCGTATTTTCTTTGGTGGATGTGTGTTGCAAAAGCATCGAGCGCACAACTTAGAATACTAAAGCAGTGCATCCCGTCGAATACTAGTATCAACATATAGCCTAGACCAATCTTATAGCCCAACACAAAACCACTGATACGAACTAATCTCTTTTTTTTTCTCTATATACGATGGTTGAAATCAGAAACCATGGAATTTAGTTAAATTATATGGAGAACCATGTTATGCCTAACGTTATGAAAGATTATAGTTCTGAAATTTCGAATCTCAAATTCATATATTTTCTAGATAAAAAGCTTGAGTGTTATATATTTTTATAAATCTCCTCTTGTTTTCTATTTTCCCTAATTTCTTGTGTTCTTCATCCTCAAGAGTTTTTTTTCTAAAATAATATTTTTATTTTACAAACTGGCTGTCCATGGCGTGGTGGCCCAACTTGGGATGGCCCAGCACGGCCTTAGAAGTTAGACCAAGCGACTAATAATTGTAGCGCTATTAAGAAAAATTGTTTTGTTATACTTAGTGCATGCACAATGGTTGATAACACGTCTTGTCTTAACCGTGCCACGTAATTTAGCTATAGAAAGGCAAGAAGGGAAAGAAGGGTAACGTTAAGAAGAGCGGCAAGCCAGATGCCGCTCCTCCTAAGAAACCCAAGTCTGGACCTAAGCCTAATACTGTGTACTTCTACTGCAAGGGAGATGGTCACTGGAAGCGTAATTGCCCCAAGTACTTGGCTGATAAGAAGGCTGGTGCCATCAACAAAGGTATATTTGATATACATGTTATAGATGTGTTCCTTACTAGTTCTCGTAGTATTGTCTGGGTATATGATACTAGTTCAGTTGCTCACATTTGTAACTCAAAACAGGACCTACAGAATAAACGAAGGCTAACGAGGGACGAGGTGACGATGCGCGTGGGAAATGTCTCAAAAGTTGAAGTTATGGCCATTGGCGCGCTCCCTCTACATCTACCTTCAAGATTAGTTTTAAACCTCAATAATTGTTATTTTATGCGTGCGTTGAGCATGAACATTATATCTGGATCTTGTTTACTGTGAGACGATTATTCATTTAAATCAGAAAACAATGGTTGTTCTATTTATACGAGTAATATCTTTTATGGTCATGCACCTGTTGTGAATGGTTTATTCCTGTTGAATCTTGAAAGTAGAAATACTCACATCCATAAAATAAATGCCAAAAGATGCATAACGAATGATGATAATACCACATACTTGTGGCACTGTCATTTAGGTCATATTGGTATAAAGCGCATCAGGAAACTCCATATTGATGGGCTTTTAGAGTCTCTTGATTTTGAATCATTTGACACTTGCGAACCATGCCTCATTGGCAAGATGACTAAAACCCCGTTTTCCGGCACTATGGAACGGGCAAGTGATTTATTAGAAATCATACATACCGATGTGTGTGGACCAATGAGCAGTTCGATGCGTGGTGGATATTGTTACTTCCTAACGTTCACTGATAATTTAAGTAGATATGGGTATATTTACTTAATGAAAAACAAGTCTGAAACATTTGAAAAGTTCAAAGAATTTCAGAGTGAAGTAGAGAATCATCGTAACAAGAAAATAAAATTTCTACGATTTGATCGTGGAGATGAATATTTGAGTTACGAGTTTGGCATGCATCTAAAGACTTGTGGAATCGTTCCACAACTTACGCCGCCAGGAACACCACAGCGTAATGGTGTGTCCGAACGTCGTAATCGCACTCTATTAGATATTGTGCGGTCTATGATGTCGCTTACCGATCTGCCACTATCCTTTTGGGGACATGCATTAGAGACAGCCGCATTCACTTTAAATAAGGCACCATCGAAATCCGCTGAAACAATACCATATGAGTTATGGCATGGCAAAAAGCCTAAGTTGTCGTTTCTTAAAATTTGGGGATGCGAGGCTTATGTCAAAAGGCTACAACCTGATAAGCTCGAACCCAAAGCGGAGAAGTGCATCTTCGTAGGATACCCTAAGGAAACAATTGGGTACACCTTTTATCACAAATCCGAAAGCAAATTCTTTGTTGGCAAAATTGGAACCTTTCTTGAGAAAGAGTTTCTCGCGAAAGGAGTGAGTGGGAGGAAAGTAGAGCTAGACGAGATTACTTAACCTTCTCTCACAGTGGAGAGTAGCGCAACGCCGGAAGATGTTCCAGTGCCGCCTTTGTCACCTAGAGAGGAAGCTAATGATGATGATCATGAAACTTCGGATGTAGCTTCTACTGAATGTCGCAGGTCGACACGTATACGTAACCCTCCTGAGTGGTACGGAAATCCTATCATGACTGTCTTGTTGTTAGACAACGACGAACCTGCGAACTATAAGGAAGCGATGATGAGTCCCGAGTCTGGGAAAGGGTTAGAAGCCATGAAATCCGACTTTGGTTGACCTTCCCGATGGCCGTAAGGCCATCGAGAACAAATGGATCTTTAAGAAGAAAACAGACACTGATGGTAATGTAATCGTCTACAAAGCATGACTTGTCGCAAAAGGTTTTCAACAAATTCAAGGGGTTGACTATGATGCGACTTTCTCACCCGTACTGATACTAAAGTCTATTAGGATCTTACTAGCAATTGCTGCATTTTTCGATTATGAAATTTGGCAAATGGATGTCAAAACATCGTTCCTCAATGGCAACATTGAAGAAGAGTTGTATATGATGCAACCGAAGATTTTTGTCGATACTAAAGATGTTGGTAAAGTGTGCAAACTTCAGCGTTCCATTTATGGACTGAAGCAAGCATCCCGGAGCTGGAATCTCCGATTTGATGAGGTGATCAAAGGTTTTGGATTTGTCCAAACTTTCGGAGAAGCTTGTATTTACAAGAAAGTGAGTGGGAGCTCGATTGCATTTCTGATATTATATGTGGACGATATTGCTGATCGGAACTGACGTAGAACTTCTTGACAGTTGATTGCTGTGAATAATATAGTTGGGTGGTGCCCCAAGCGAAGGCGGTGATGTAGCAAGTAGCAGTTTTCCCTCGTTAACGAACCGAGGTTATCGAACCAGTAGGACTTTGAAATCAACAACGAGGTGAATGTCAAGAGACCACTGGCGCTTGATCTTTGACGGACGTGGACCTGCACACACTCAATCAAATACTTTGTCCCCAACGGCGGAAAGGTTGTCAATCTTTCCGGTCTCGCAGAAAACAAAGCGGTTAATTGTATGGTGAAGTAAATGATAATATGAAAAGTGACAAGAAGTGTAATGGTGATGAAAAGTGGTAAAATAAGGTTGCAATCAATGTAAAACAAAGGACTAAGGATCATGGTTTCACTAGCGGAGCCTCTCAAGCAAACAGGATAAGCAAATGATGGGTAAACAAATTACAGCTGGGCAATTGACAAGATTATATGCGGAACCACCCTAGTTATGACAAAGAGAGCAAGATAATATTTATGTAGGCATCACGACAAAGAACAAAGACCGTTGAGTCCAACTGTGTCTTTGTCTAAATAGTCCACCGTGGGATCGCTTAGCCATCCTGTCACCCAACGGTATTAAGTTGCAAGCAACAGACAATTGCATTAAGAATTGTGCATGATGTAAACAATACTAACATTGCTGTTTTACCCCTAGTAGCAACAGCACACCCTCGCCCTTAGACGTTTCTGTCACTCGTGCCCAGGAACAAAAGGGGGCCTGAACCCACTATCTAGCATAAATACTCCCTCTTGGAGATGCATACAATTACTTGGCCAAAGCAACCACACACACCGGAGAGCATGCAAGAACATAAATGGATCATATAAGAATCAAGCACAATCTGAACATAACTTTATAATCTATCGGATCCCAGCAAACACTTCACATAGTATTATAATAGTCGATCTTGATCATGTTAGGCAGCTCACAAGATCATAAACATGAAGCACAAAGGGAGAGAGGCTACCATCTAGCTACTGCCATGACCCCGTAGTCCAAGGAGGACTACTCACACATCATCTCGGAGGGCGGCATGTCGATGAAGAGCCCTCCGGGATCGATCTCCCCTCCGGCAGGGTGCCGGGATCAGCTTCAGATTCACCCCCGAACTAGGGTTTATGGTGGCGGCGCGTCGGGGTGACTTCTCTGGAAAATATTCGCCGCCTCGACGTTTTTAGGTTATTTGTGATTTTATAGGCATCGGAGGAGGTCGAGGGGGTGCCCGAGGAGCAGGGGCGGGCCCCATCCGTGGGTCCAGGGGGCCGCGGCAGGAGGCCGCCCTGCCCTCTGGGTGGCCCCTCTACCTCCCCTTCGGACTGGGACTCCGTCAAGGCTTGTAAAAAATCTCCGTAAATTTCCAGCGCGATCCGAGAATATTTCCTGTGGTAAATTTCTGAAACGAAAAGACAGCAAAAACAGGAAACTGGCACTGGGCATCTCGTCAATAGGTTAGTTTGACAAAAAATGCATAAAAGTGATAAAACATGATAGAAAACATGTGACAATGTCACAATAATGACATGGATCAATCAAAAATTATAGATACGTTGGAGACATATCAACAGTGTAAAAGGTTATTTGAATAAGAGTTTTTCAATGAAAGACCTTGGTGAAGCTGGTTATATATTAGGCATTAAAATCTATAGAGATAGATCAAGATGCCTAATAGCGCTTAGTCAAAGTACATACCTTGACAAGGTTCTGAAGAGGTTCAGAATGGATCAAGCAAAGAAAGGGTTCTTGCCCATGTTGCAAGGTAAGACATTGAGTAAGACTCAGTGTCCAGCTATGACAGATGAAATAGAAAAGAAGAGAAACATCCCCTATGCCTCGGCCATAGGCTCAATCATGTATGCCATGCTATGTACCAGACCAGATGTGTCCCATGCTCTTAGTTTGACGAGCATATACCAGAGTGATCCAGGAGAGGAACACTGGACAGCAGTTAAGAATATCCTGAAGTACCTGAATAGGACTAAGGACATGTTTGTCGTCTATGGTGGGGATGAAGATCTCGTTGTAAAGGGTTACGTCGATGCTAGTTTCAACACTGACCTAGATGACTCGAAATCTCAGCCAGGGTACGTATTTATTTTGAATGGTGCAGCGGTGAGCTGTAGGAGTTCGAAGCAGAGTGTTATTGCGGCATCTACAACAGAGGTGGAGTATATGGCTACTTCAGAAGCAGCGCGGGAAGGAGTTTGGATGAAGGAGTTCATCACTGATCTTGGTGTGATGCCGAGCGCGTTGGACCCCATAGCCAATGCCAAGGAACCAAGGTCTGACAAGAACTCCAAACATATTAAACGCCGCTTCCACGCTATTCGTGAATATGTGAAGGAAGGAGACATAAAGATTTGCACAGTTCATACATATCTGAATGTTGCAGACCCGTTGACTAAACCTCTTCCACGAGCAAAACATGATCAGCACCAAGAGTTCATGGGTGTTAGATTTTTACCAATGTAATCTAGATTATTGACTCTAGTGCAAGTGGGAGACTGTTGGAAATATGCCCTAGAGGCAATAATAATATTGTTATTATCAAATTTCTTGTTCATGATATAAGTTTATATTCCATGATAGAATTGTATTAACCGGAAACATAATGCATGTGTGGTTTCATAAAGAACACCTAGTCTCTAGTAAGCCTCTACTTGGCTAGCTCGTTAATTAACAATGGTTATGGTTTCCTAACTATGGACATGAGTTGTCAGTTAATAACGGGATCATGTCATTAGGAGAATGATATGATGGACACACCCAACTAAGCAATAGCAATTAGATCACGTCACATAGTTTCAATTGCTAAAGCTGATATCTGTTAAGTAACCTAATCCTTAGACCATGAGATAATGTAACTCACTAGTGTTGGAAGAATGCCTTGGGGACATCAACCGTCACACCGTAACAGGGTGATCATAAAGGTGTCTTTTAGGTAGTCAGAAAGTACTTGTTTAGTTGCATGTATTAAGACTGGGATTTGTCCATCCTTGTGACGGAGAGATATGCTCTGGGCCCACTCGGTAACACAACATCCTAATATTGTATTACGATACGAGTAAATAGTACTTGCCGGCAACGAGATTGAACTAGGTACGGTGATACCGACGATCGAATCTCGGGCAAGTAAAATATCGCGAGACAAAGGGAATGGGATACGAGCATCATGGTTCAATCGATAAAAGATCTTCGTTGAATATGTGGGAGTCATTATGGACATCCAGGTCCCGCTGATGATTATTGATCGGAGAGGTGTCTCGGTCATGTCTGCATGTTCTCGAACCGAAGGGTGACAAACTTAACGTTTGGTAACGTTAGGGTAGATCTAGGATATTATTAAATAAACTTGCGGAGTCTCGGATGGGATCCGGGATATCACGAGGAGCTCCGGAATGGTCTGGAGATAAAGATTCATATATGGAAAGTGGTTTTAGGGTTCCCGAAAAAGTTTTGGAATTTTCCGGCAATATACCGGAAAGTTCTAGAAGATTCCGGTGGGTCCCATGGTGGGCCCAATGCCCCAAAGGGTCCACATCGGCCAAGTGGGGCTCCCTAGCCCTTAATGGTCCAAGGCGCCAACCTCCCTTGGCCCATGCTAATGGATAAGGGGATAACCCTTATCCCCTCCTTAAAAAGAGGGGGGAAGCCTTGGGGGGCAAGTCCCCCCCTTGGCCGACCTAGGGCTGCCCCCTGGCCTATAAATAGTGGGGGGGAGGTGTAGGGGCTGTTGCACATCAAACCCTAGCCGCCGGCCTCCCCCTTTCTCCTCCTCCTCTCTCGTGTAGACGTTTGGCGAAGCCTTGCGCGCGAGATCTTCCAGCATAGCCACCACCCCGTCATGCTGCTGGCCTAGATTCCATCTACCTCTCCCTCTCTCTTGCTGGATCAAGGAGAAGGAAACATCACCAAGCCGTACATGTGCTAACCTCGGAGGTGTCGCCCGTTGCGGTGCTCGTCGGATTGGATCTAGAAGAGGACTTCATCAACCAACGTTTTGCTAAACGTTTTCCGCACGTGTTCGTCAAGGGTGTGACGACCTACCCCTCTTGTTACTAGCATCTACTGTAGATTATATCTTGGTTTACGCTCGTGCCATGGGAGAATTTTTTGTTCTTCATAGCGCGTTCCCTAACAGTTACATGACCAAACATACGTTAAAAAATTCCTTCATAATCAGTGGAAGTTCCCTCAGATGATATCCAATCCCCCACCTTGGACGCTAAAGATTTCAGCATTGGCACATAACCAACAGGGAGGTCATGAATTTGAATCCACGCATCAATATGGAACAGCTCGATAGCTGAGGGTTTAGTGAATCCATCATAGAGAACAATCATCATCGGGTTACCTCGAAAAACTCCAGGGGCCTCCATCTGTCACCCTCTCCCAATCGCCTAAGCATGAAAACCGAAAAGCATGTAGATTGCTTTCAAGCGATCTTGGCTTCACATCTTGTGCGAGGTCCCATGTAGACCGCATCTCTTTGCTGTTCCCCTCTCTCTATTAAATAGATCGAGTCGTGCCCGGGCATCGTATCTTAGACTAGCCACAATAGGGGTATCATAGATGGTATCATGCATGCCATGTTGGTAAAAAGCTGATGTGTCACTGCAATTAATGATAAGAGAGGTGATAGTAGTATCATAGGTAGATACCGTAACATAACAGATTCCAATGCAAAATGAGTCTACAACCTAATAAATGTAGTATTGTATGATACCATAAATATGTTACTACCCATTGTGAAGGTACTAACATAGACTAGTATCATATGCATAACACTAGTGTATGATACTCTCCATTGTGGCTAGTCTTATGCATCCGGCTCCCAAGTGTATCCCTGCATCCCTTGATATTCAACCATCCGATGTAAATCTGACGTTCCAACGCAATCCCATGTAATTTTGCACCAAACCGCCCGCGTCTAGACCGTTGTTTTGCAAATTAACCCTGAACATCAAAAAGTCATAACGTCCCAGCCCCTCTGTCTCATCCCTAAGCAACACGCATGCTGGATGCCTGGATCCCAACGGCGGTGGCGACAAACTCAGCAATCCCCAACCAAATCCATCTCTACTCGCCGTCGCCGGAAGAGGAATGCAGGGATGGCCTCGATGCGATCTATCGTGCCATATAAAGGTCAAAGGCCGCGTCCGCTCACGTCGTCCTTCTCGCTGGTCCCTGACGCCGAAGCCGCCGGCGTCCCCAACCTCCACACTGCCGGCTTACACGGGATTCGTCATGTGGATGCCCCTCCTGACCTACTCCTCACAACGCCTGCCTGCTGCACACTCGTGTGGGCTATAACCCCGTTGTATATCAACAAGCCTGTCTCAGGAAATTGGCCGCCTACAGCTCTGAATTTTTCCTTTTCTTGTATAATGTATCTATCTTGGAGTTGTACATTAGCCTCCTGAGTAGCTGATCGGTTAGATTTGATCTTTGTTGGGTGTGTGTAGCTTGAGAGTTTACAATCTGAATGTACAGCGTTGGTAATTATTGTTTTGTCAGAAAGAAGTGAGTGTAAGTTGTGAATAGAATTGTCAAAAGAAACAGTTCTTATGTTCTTTTCATTTGCAATTTGAGGTGTTCTAACGTGAAGTTACTATACATGAGTCGGGCCATATCAGCAGGCATATACGTCAGATTCAATTTATGATTTTCAAATAGGTTGCTCGGTGGACAGTATATGATACAACAAACGATTCACATGTAAATAAATATAGAGCACCTACTAAGAAAATGGTAATCCATTGTACATGGAGAGCAGCTTAAAGAGAGATAAGTTTCACATGATAACACTTATTTTTTTGCGGGGAAACATGATAATACTTGCAAGACTGCTCAGCATCAGTACACAGATTGCAGCAATGTTGCATGACAGAAAATCAGTTTCTCAGCACTACACCATTTTATTCCAGGAGAGGATGTGAATGCAGTATCCAGTCATTGTCCTCTAACATATCATCTTATGTTTCAAAGAAGCAATGATATATTCCTTTGCAACTCAACTAACAATAAAACAAGCACTTATCTGCTCACCACTAAGACAAACTGTTGGACAAAATAAAAATTCTGATCCATTACATAGGCATTTTTAACACCGAAAAAATACTACTATTAGTAAGCCATGATTTTTCTTGCAAGAGTTGCAGCTTTCATAATGCACCATATGTATGCATGTCTTCCATATTCATGGATTCTTTTCCTTGAACCTTTTTTGCTTGGGCACTTGCAACTATCATGAAACCCGTCGTGCATATGCGTGCAACCTTAGCCTTGGCTTCTTTGTTCTTCCCCATTCATCTTTTTTCCTCTCCTGATTCTTTTACTTCTCCCTACTGAAAGAACATCATTTGGCGTGTGTGTATATTAACTTGAGTAGGAATGTTGCAACCAACAAATCAACTTACAGGGACGTACACTTGCATTCTTTATGGCTGTCAAATCCTTCCTCATTCAATTGCATTTGCAAGCTATTGACAGATTCCATTGCTGCACAAACAACTAGTACATAATATGCCTTTGGAACAAGAAGCACACTGTACATTATACATAAAGACTAATTTTGTTTATTATTTTATCCTAAGCTATGTTGAAGCAATTTGATCTGCCTATGCCTGTCAGCATATCCCTCTAGCTTCTATTGGAATTACAGACGGCTGGGCTAGTCCCAGTAGAACAGGAAATTATTGTAATCGATCCTTGGCCATCCACAATTCCTACGTGAGCAGCTTTGGATGCGGAGATCGCTGGCGACTTGGCATTACAAGAAAATCAAGTCAGCTCAACGTGCCTACCTGCTGTAAAGTACACGGCGAGCCGCACCGGGAGATCGGGTTTAAGCCAGCTGCACGCGATCGCAATTTGTGTCCTGATGCACGACGAGTTCCCTGTCTCTAGCTACAGGTTGCCGGCTTGCCGCCATGGCGATCGGAAACCTGCAACTGCAATCGATCGCTAGCCAACAGGGGATTAGGGCGTCTAGTGTGGGCAGGGGGTCCTGTGCAAATTCGTAGGGCAAACTTACTGAGGCAGCGGGCGTGTTTTTGGAAGATTCCTAGACACTTTGGATACACGAAGGAGACAGATTCATAAGATACGACGCCGTCGTGCCCGTCAATCCCTAACCCTAGCAAATCGCCGTACGTGATGTCCGCCGCCGCCCCCTTCCCCTTCCCCAACTGGGTGATGCTGGAGCGGTTCGTCTTCCGCAGAGACGACGACATCTCTTTCCCCGACGCCAGCAACGCCTCCATCAGGGCCTCCGGCACCACCTCTTGGGGCGCCCCCTTCCGCGTCGCCTTCCGCCTCACCGCGCCACCGCGCGTCTCCCGCCTCTACGCGCACCTGCCGGGCTTCGCTCCCCCCCACAAGCAGGTGCCTTTGGCCGTCCTCGCCGCCCACCGCCACCGCGTCCTCCTCCGCGTCGGCCTCCTGGACTACTCCTGCGCGACGCCCATCGTGCAGGACTTCTTCGTCTACGCTGCTAGCACGGACGACCCTTCCTCCTCCTCCTCGCCGCTCATGGCGCTCCCCCCCTGCACCGAGCCGCCCATGGACCACACCCGCCGCGACGGCCGCCTGCCTCGCCCTCCCCACAAGAAAAAGGAGGAGGAGCCCAAGCGGCGCCTGCTGGACGTCGACTCCATGGGCCTCCTGTGCCGAGGCCAGCACGAGTTCGCCGTGGTGGAGCTCAAGCTCTTCAAGCTCAGCCGCACCAAGGTCTACGCCGACATCTGCTTTCTGCGCTCGCGCACGCCCGGGCTAATTGACGGCAGCTGGGACTCCATGCGCCTACCCATCGTCCTATGCAGCAACAGCCCCGGTGGTGATGATGATGATATGTGCCAACTCTGCCTCTGGCAGACCAACACCGTCATCCCCTTTGGCCGCTGGCTCTGCTGGATCGACTACAACCGAGGCATCCTCCTCTGCGAGGTCTTCCGGAAGCCCATCCCCACCGTCTCTTTCCTGCGCCTCCCTCTGGACCACTTCCTCTCCGCTCCCGGTTACAACCACAGCTGGATGTACCGTGGAGCCTGCGCCGTCGACGCCGGCCGCGCGCTCAAGTTCGTCAGTGTCACCCGCAGCGACGGCGTCGACTTTGGGACGCTCAAGCCCGGCGCTAGCTTCACCGTCACCTGCCACACCCTCGTCGCCCCCACGTCGCCGGGCACCATGGTGTGGAGCCAGGACTACATGGTCACCTCCCACGAGCTCTGGTCCGCCAACGCCCCCGAGAACCTCCCACGCGACGTCCTCGTGTTCCCTCAAGTGGACATCCAGAGCCCACATGTCGTGCACTTCCTTATCATCGAGTTCGGATACGTGCTCAAGAAGATGTTTCTGGTCAGAAACAGGTTGGCGTAATAGGTTGTCTACATGTGAATGAGCTATTCACCCCATTTTCTCCTTATATCAATGGGAGGGAGGACATTGGAACCGAGGACGCTGACTTGACCAGGAGAAAGTCTGCCGCTCCCAAGTCCTTCCTCCCCTGCGAGTTCTCCAAGTTCCTCAACTTCTCATCAAGGTGATTGTTTTCTTCCTAATAAGCTCATTTTTGCATACCTTAACTCTATTGCTCTGCATATAATTATTAGCACTTGGAAGTGAAGCATATACTACTGATTACCTTCAGTCTCTGTTCCTGGCAATTCTTTCCCAAGTAAATACTAGTATAGCACAACTACTCTACGAAGCACCTTTGCATATGCTAGCCTTGTCTTGCTAAAAAAAGCAAATTTAATTTTTGAAAATCATCCAGCTAGATCGTTTTTGTAACAGCATTAATTTGTGTCTTGCAGGAAGAGGAAGGATATGGAATGAGTCTTGTCTGCCAGCTTCATCGTACTTGTTATGCATGTCTTCCTGGCTGCCCAACTATTTTTTGCTTTCTGCTAAATATCTGCTGGTTCCACAAGAAAGGCTTCTGGCTTGTTTGCCAACGAGTTTGAAGGAGCTATTCCTTGTTGCCTAGGAAGGATCTTATATATGGGTCTACTTTTATGCTGTATGAACGTATAGGTAATTTATATCAAGTCTGTGGTGTGTTCCCTAGGTTTGTCAAAGAAAGTTTGTGGTGTTTGAGCTTTCAACTACAATCTTTAAATTGTGTCATTGTTTCACTTGGTCCTTGAACGTGCCTCTGTTTTACCAAGTTTGCATGTGAAATTATATCTCCAATTAAAATTATGTACTGGAATACACTACAAACTTTTTGAAGGATAAAAATGTGAAGCTAACATCACATACCGTAATATTCTATAGATTTGCCTGATCGAAGTAATCAAGCCAGAAATGGCACCATAACAAATTGTTTCTTCTTCATTTGGTTCGGCTTTTCTTTCCAGTCAGATTTAGGAGCTCTGAGAAGTTGTTTCAGACTTGCAATCAGAGATAAATAACCAAAGTGATGCCGATTGTAAGGAGGAGAACCGAACAATCAAGGATAACATTGCTTTTGTCATCAGTTATGTATAAAAGATGGTCATGCCAACTCCAAAATTCTATGATTGTCGTCTTTCACGTGCTTCTTCATTCATTTCATCCTAAGGTCATGCCACGCAAACATCATTTTCCTAAGCTTTAGCGTGGCGACACGCCGCCCCCAAGCTTGTGAACATGTAAGATATGTGGATAAGGTAATCAAAATTTATTTATTTAGCACTTTTTTCTTGGAACATTCTGATACATTATTAGATGCAAAACAAAGATCTTATGTATACATATACTACATTATACATGATAGCACTACTTCAAGCTACATCACAAAAAATAGCACTATTTGCAACTGCATTATATACTCTCCAAGCATACTAAACGGGAACTGCTAGATTACATCTAGCAAGATATTCGAGTACAAACTTATTTTTGTAGATTAAACAGAAACCACAATACATAACTTTTACACTCGTGCTGGGAAATCTTCTTTGCTTTTACTCTCCTTATGCCTTTGGCTGAACAACACCGTTAATAACGTTGCTTAATGCAAAAGCATTTCAGCACTGGTTCACAGTGGTGCAGGTCCTGTGTACGTAGTATCTTGGGATCTTGCATGTTTGGTGTCTGGGTATAGCATAGCACTTCTACAGGCAGCATGTCTAAAGCTTGTTTACATGCATATCTCAGAGCATGCATTGTAGTAACTCCCTGATTTTTCTGCCTGCGGAAGTCTTCTTGAGCTCAAATTGAATATAAAAGAAATAAACTAGTAATGGACATAACACAACTAACATATAATTTGAGCTAAACTAACTTAGGCATTTCATCAAACACCTAGCTAGCAATAGCAATGAAATGAGGATCAAAACTAGGATTGGGGAAGAACTCGAGCTCCACGAGGATGAAATTCCTAACCTATTAGAACCCTTGGATATATGGGGCGCCCTTAATTTTGACAAATCGTGGAAAAAATGTGGATGAATTTGAGCTAGAGAGGAGATAGAGAGGAGAAAAATGGTGATATAAGCTTTGAGCTCGGGCTGGAAGAAGATAATATAGTGAGTTAGACCTCTAGTCCCGGTTCGTGATACGAACCGACACTAAAGGGTCTCGCCCTGACCCCTACCTCAGCTCCCGGTTCAAAGTACATCCGGGACTGGAGCCAAATCTTGCTCTGGATGAAAGGTCCGTTTCTTACTAGTGGTCTCAATCGAGCTACGCACACCGGCAGCAGACAACCATGGCGGAATGGCAAGAGGTAAGCCTTTTGGCGGTTGACAAGTGTTGTAAGCTATTCGGATTTGTTGCCTCGGTGTGCGCAGTCATCGCCGTCGTACTGTTGTTCGCCACCATGTCATGGAGCTGCCCGCGCTACACCGTCGCCATCGACTCCGTCTCCGGCCTCACCACCACCAACCGCACAGACCTCGCCCTCCTCGACCCGGAGTTCAACCTCACCCTCCGCGTCGCCTCCGACAGCCGCCGCTACAACGCGTGTGTCGATCCCGGGACCTACCTCGAGGTGGCCTACCGCTGCGTCACGCTTGCCGCCACCGCCGCCACGCAGCACCAGCTCTGCGCCGGGCCGAAGGAGGCGGCGGAGCAGCGGCTCGTCGCGAGGGGGGGCGGCGTGAGCGTGCCGGGGACCGTGCTCACCTTCATTTCAGCAGCCAGAACTTGGGGAGTGGCCGCGGGGTCGTTGGTGAAGATGGTCGCAGATTGGTCTGTCCAAGGCACCTCGTCGGACACCGGGAAGTCCATGGCAAAAAAGCTCACACCTTCAATAGCAAAACCGTACCACTTGAGTTCGGCGGGCTTGGACGCAAGGGGGGTGCCCCTCGATCTTGCAGACAGTGCAGAACGGAGGGAGGAGGCAACCCGACTGGTAGTCACCCTCCGCTCCACATTTGTAGCACATGATGTTGCTCTTCTTCTTAGGATCGTGTTGGTCACACCAGCTCGACCGCGTGCCGGCGACGAGGGCGACGAATGTTGTCTCAGACCGGCCACCGCCAACACCCCGGCCTCCGTCACTGACCTCTTCGGGGAAGGAGATGGCCGGGCCGTTGGCAACGGCGACTGCGAGCCCCTCTCCCAGAACCTAGAAGATGGAGTCGGATAACCGATCTCTGTCCAGAACTCAAACGCGATTTGCTCATCCGATTTCCTCCCCCTTCGCGACCTCGTCGTCCACCCTCCTTCCGGTGAACCTACCTCCGATGCCACGTCTTCGTCGAGCACCTCAAGCAGACAGGAAAGCCGCGACCCATCAGTGGCAAGATCCGGCGAGCAGCGCGCGACCACAGGGAGAGCCCATGCGGCGGCAGCTAGCGTTAGACGCTGCCGGCGACCCGCTCCCTCTCTATTCTCCGTGCGAATCTGATATTTAGAAAACATGTATAAATTTGCGTTTTTGCAAAGAAAAATGTTTACGCCTTAACAAATGAAAATATATAACCAGTTATATATTTTAAGAGTGGCATAAAACATTCGGAAAGATTGATTTGTTTTCTATGCGGGAGGACCTTAAGAGCCTTAACCCGTGTACGATACAAACACGGATCACAATGAAGGAAATATATAAATATGCAGACCAAGTCTGCCTTGCGTGTGCTCGTCGTCAATCCCTTGCGCAGATTCGATCGGCCATCATGGAGCCCTCGTCGCAGTCAGGGCTCGCGCCACCCGCCACTAGTCCATGGACCCTTCTCCCGCGGGACCTGCTCACCGAAATCTCCGGCCGCCTGCGGGACACCGCCGACTTCGTCCGCTTCCACGCCGTCTGCAAACCATGGCGCGAAGCGGCGCCATCGCTGCTATCCCCTGAATCGAGGTTTCTGCCATGGCTGACCGTATTGTGCGACGACCTCTTCTTTCACGTGCCAATCAACTATGGATGCCCGGCGGGGAAGACATCAAGCGACCACCGCTATTACTGCGACGCGGCATCCTCATCTACCGGCGGTGACAAGAACTTGGTGGTTAGCGCACAAGGCACGGCCGCGTGGCTCTTCACACTTCATCCTGAGCCAACAATGGTCGACCTTCTCACCGGAGCCGGCAACCCATTTCCTCATTTCCCTGTCGACGATGAGATGTATAAGTGGATGAAGAAATCTCGTGGCATTGTCTATCGTGACGGCACTGTCTTGATGTACAGCTTTGTTAATTCGGGCAAAGGCGAGTTTGGCTACACGCCAACCTTCACGGCGGCCATCCTGCGCACCGGTGATACGGCGTGGAAACCAGTGAAAGAGAACTTGGCTTGGACGACGAGCTCCCATTTGAGTTTTGCGTATCACGACGGCAAGATCCTAGCGTTTGATGGGGTGGAATTCAGCCTCCTAAAACTAGATGACTTCCATGGCGGATGGATCAACTGTTGGCCCGAGCAAGACCCTCGAGTAGACACGAAGTACAAACAATATTACTATGTCTTTGAGTCACATGGAGAGCTTATGCGGGCCACCGTTCTAGTCGAGAAGAAATATTTGCGCCGTGGCTCCTCCGGCGACGACCCGACTTGTGCACTGTCCGTGGTGGTGCATTCTATGGAAGGGGTGGATGGCGATGGCAAGATGTGCTGGGTTGCGAGAAACGGCCAGACCTTGATCGACCGCGTCTTGTTTCTTGGGTCAGCTGTGAGCTTTTCTGCCGATGCGGCACATCTGGGCATCCGTGGCGGCTGTGCATACTTTGTCTATTGTAGCCGTGTGTTCATGTACAGCCTCATTGACCGTGAGGCCCAACTCATGGAGCGTATGCGTTCCTGGTGGAGTTCGGGCATGTGGCTGCAGCCCCGTCCTACCATTGCTCCAGTCCACAAAGTCCAAGAAACACTCGACGATAAAAACAAGAATTACTGATATATTTGGTAAAATTTTGTAATTTAGTGACCTAATTTGTTCCAATTTTCTTCTTTTTGGAATCATGTGTTAATATGTCCACCAGGAAATTTTAGTTTGAAAATGAAAATCTTAAAAGATAGTTTTGGTAAATAATATATATATATATATATATATATATATATATATATATATATATATATATAGGGCAGGACTAAATAGGAACCTCCCTTAAGAGATTCCTATTTAGTTAAACAGGAACTATTACTGTGTTTTAGGAACGGTACCGAACCATCCCGACCCTATCCACGACAGAACCCCTCGAGCGGAAGACCACCTCCTATCCTTTGTCGGCGCCGGCGAGTGAGCGGCGGCGGAGGCCGACGCGAAGGAGCTGGCGACGGAAGCGGCGGAGTACCGGCCAAGACCACCTCCTACCCTTCGCTGCCCTCTGCCACCGAGCCCCGCCGTGCGCTCCCCATCCCCGCCGCCGCGCGCCGACAAGCTCCGCCGTCGGGAGCCACCAATCCCGGCTGCGCGCGCCCATCCCCAAGCCCCGCGGCACCACGCCCAGCTCCGAACCTCCATGGTCGCGCCTCTCAACCTCCCCACTCACCAAGATAACGATGCCACCAAGCCCCGTCGTCATCCCCGTCGCTCGCTGCGAGCTCGCGCCGCCCCGTCCGCGTCGCTCGCCGCCAGCATGCGCCACCACGAATCCTTCGCCGGCCACTAGCGCGGGGCGCCCCCTCCATCTCCTTCAGCCAAAGGGCAGCGACCCAACTCCGTTGCCGCGCGCCCCGCCGGCGGCGCCCCTGCTGTCCTTGGCGTGCTTTCGCGCCGTCGACGACCTCTCTGCGCGCCTCCTGGACCCGTGATGCCGGATGGAGTGGTTGCTCCTCCTGGATCCCCGCCGCCCGCCGGGGCTCTTCTTTTTCCCGAACCGCCATGGGTGCTCTCTGAACTGTGAAGGGGATCAGGGCTGAACCTTCCCAGAGTGCAGCATCTGACGGGAGTTCCTCTGTAGCGCCTGCTCTGGCCTCTCTCTCTCTCTCGATCTGATGCAACATGGTGGCCTCGAGTCCGCTCCTACTGCCTCGCTCGTGCAATTCTGCTCGCCGGACATGGACGGCGAGGTTGTCGCCCATATACATGAGCACCGTCGCCTAGCCAAAAGCAACACCTCTCAGGCTCTCAGCCCCTAGACTTTCTCCCGCCAGTGCACTCCCTCAGTCGCCTTCCGCCGTCCAGCGTGCAAGCATGGAGTGCAATCTGAACCTAGGGGAGCACCGATGTCAACTGCACAAATAAACTGATGTTTCTGAATTGCTACGCTACAGCTAGCTAGCGCACGTTCAATCAGATTGTGCTGCTTGATTAATGGATTCGCTTTCTCTTCCTTCGTGCTCTGTAATTTTTTTTCTCGTGTTGATGTTGCTGCTATCTAGTCGGCACACTCTGTCCAAAATGAACAGGTTATTGATAGGTTCTGAACTTTCTGAACTGCTCGGCCGCTGTAATACCACATAAAAATCAAAACTTTACCACAGTTGGTGAATTTTACCACATAAAAATCAAAAACTTTCAGGAAAAAAGTTCACCTCCTTTAGAAAAAAAGTTCACTTCGTTCAGAAAATAATTCGGAAAAAAAAGTTTAGGAAAAAAGTATTGAAAAAAAAGTTCACTTCGTTGAGAAAAAAAGTCTCAGAAAAAAATTTCACTTCGTTCAGAAAAAAGTTCACTTCGTTGGGAAAAAAAGTTCACTATGACACTGTTCAGAAAAAAAGTTTACATTGTTCAGAAAAAAGTTTCGGAAAAAAAATTCAGGAAAAAAGTTCACTTCGTTGAGAAAAAAGTCTCCGAAAAAAGTTCACTATGTTCAGAAATAAAGTTCACTTCGTTCAGAAAAAAAGTTCATTTCATTCAGAAAAAAGTTTCGGAAAAAAAGTTCACTTTGTTGAGAAAAAAGTGTCAGGAAAAAGTTCACTATGTTCTGAAAAAAAGTTCACTTCGTACAGAAAAGAAGTTCACGTGCAGTTCAGAAAAAAAGTTCACCTCGTTCAGAAAAAAAGTTCAGGAATAAATTCACTTGACGAAAAAAGTTCACTTCATGTTCCGTCTGAAAGTTCACATGTCATGCGCGAGAAGGTTCACTTGGTACAGAAAAAAAGTTCACCTCGTTCCGAAAAAATGTTTAGGAAAAAAGTTCAGTTCATGTTCCGTCTGAAGGTTCACATGTCATGCGCGAGAAGGTTCACTTGATACAGGAAAAAAAGTTCACCTCGTTTCGAAAAAATGTTTAGGAAAAAAGTTCACTTCATGTTCCGTCTGAAGGTTCACATATCATGCGCGAGAAGGTTCACTTAGCATATCCGAGAAGGTTCAGATAGTTCCTGTTTAGCTTAAACAGGAATAGGTTCCTTTTTAGATATATATATATATATATATATATATATATATATATATATATATATATATATATATGTGTGTGTGTTTCTTCGCTAGATTTATGCTTCACGATACGTCACTTCATATGATTTCTAAACCCAGTGGTTATTCTCCGATAGAATTTATTTCTGTGTGAGACGAATAAGCGGAACAAAAATTGATGATAAATTCATATATATTTGAACATTTAGTACACAGAACATGTCCTTAAATTTCAGATATATTGGAACATTTTTTTTTTTTTACTGAACGCACCGAGCGCTGCTTCATTATATTAAGACGAAACCTGGGACAAATGACGGGATCGACAGGAAATTTTAGGTTTAAAATGAAAATCTTAAAAGATAGTTTTGGTAAAAAAGGCAATTAGATATTTTGCAAGACATGCAATTGTACCTTTTTTAGTCCAAAGTTATATTTTATTATCGCTAGATTTATGCTTCATGATATGTGCGAAGTTCCAAAGAATTGTAAAATAAAAATCATACATTTATGTTTACAAAAAAATGTTTTTAAAAAACTTCTGAAGTCTAAGATAACTTAACGAGCCGATCATATATTTACCTCCATAAAATGCCTAAATGGTAGTATGTTTTATTCACACAAGGACACTTGGCGAGTCGGATCAAAATACGACGTGTCAAAATTCAACGCCGGTGTCGTACGCCACGCGGAAACTACTAAATAGTCATGATGCGCTTGTGTGGTGCCCTAATAGAGTAGATCACGTACGTGGTTGCATTGCATCATCACAACTCGATCTCGATCTGATCACGATGCACGCGCCGCCGTCCAGCTCTAGGAGACGCAGGCCCTGGGCCGACCTCCCGCCCGACCTTCTCAGGGATGTCTCCGGCCGCCTGCACGACGTCGCCGACAACGTCCGCTTTCATGCGGTCTGCAGGCCGTGGCGCGGCACGTCGCCGTTTCCGCTCTTCCGGGTCAACTCGACGTCGTGCGATGGCCTCACCTTGCACTCCACCGTCGACTCCCCCCGACGCCTCTCGTCTCCGTCAGGCCGTGGCCGCAGCTACGCCATGTTTGCTCGATTTACCGGCAAGAGGAACTGGGTGGCTAGCTCCGACGGCACGGCCGCCTGGCTGTTCACCACCGGACCAAGGCCAAGACTCCTTAACCTAGTCACCAGGGACGTCACCTCGCTGCCGCCGCTACCGGGCAATGAGATCATGCGATCCATGAAGTATTCGATCGCGTGGCATCGTCTACGGGGACGGCACCATCTTTGTTTACAGCTTCATGACATGTTCCCGAGTCTACTCCACATTCACCGCCGCAATTCTATGTCACGGTGATACGGTGTGGACAATCGTGAAAAAGAGTCTACATGGGATAGAACCCCGTTGCATTGGCGCCATGTATCACGGCGGCAAGGTCTTACTATTCGTTGACGTATGTAACTACTTGTGGTGCATCCTGACCCCGAACCACAAAGACGCTATGAAGTACGACAGTCACACCGAATTAGGAGGCAGGCTCGAGGCGTGGATGAGTGAATACGTCGAAATTTCATATTTTCGTGATAGCTACATCCTAGAGTCCCATGGCGAGCTGCTTTGGGTGACCATTTTTGTCAATAATCATTGTCGTGACCCGACCAAGGCAGTGTCGGTGGATGTGTGCACATCCTGGAAGGTTCAATCAAAGATGGAACTATGCGTTGGGTGACGAGGAATGGCCGGAGCTTGAGCGATCGTGTCTTCTTCCTCGGGTCACCTGCCAGCTTCACTGCGGACGTCTCACATCGAGACGCCAATGGTGGGTGCGTCTACTTCGTCTATGACTGTTGTGTGTTCATATATAACCTTGTTGACCGTGAGGCCAAAGTCGTCGAAAGACTAGCTATGTCCTGGATGGGGTTTCGACAAGGCGCATGTGTGGCTTCGACACTAGCCTGCCATAGCTTCACTTTGCAAATTCAGAAATATCTCTTTTACATAGTTTTGTGTATCACTTATACCACATCATGTGCTTGTGGGCACTGTAAAATATATCTATCATAATCGGTAGAATTTCTGTAGATTAATTTTTAAGGTAGAAACTAGCTGTTGTGGAGGCCGGCGTTTCTGCTCCCGGGCGCACCAGCTCCCGGCGATTTTCAAAAAAATGTAAAAAATCGAAAACTTTGCAAAAAAATGCGAAAAAAATACATGCACGTACCTGATTATGGTCCGCAACGCCGTGAAAAATTTCGCACCGAAATGTCATCGTATGCGCCCTGGGTGAAAATGACAAATTTCTGACAGCATGTGAGATCCGAAAATTTGAATTTTTTGTCAGAATTTTGTCATTTTTCCCCAGGGCGCATACCGTGACATTTCAGTGCGAAAATTTTCACGATGGTGCGGACCATGGTCAGGTACGTGCCCGATTTTTTTCGCATTTTTTTGCAAAGTTTTCAATTTTTTTGGGCTCCCGAAAAAATCGGGAGCTGGTGCGCCCGGGCACCGTTTTGAATTTCCGGCTGTTGTGTCTCTAGAATAAACTTGTAGCAATAGCTTGTACAAGCTGAGCCTTTCTGTACGGAAAGAGAATGTTTTTCAATTCAATAATGTGCAGTAATATATAGCATATGATCTCCAAGACTCCAATTCAAACACTTTGAACCTATTACAATTATAAACGAGAACCATGGTTGAAACGACCATGACCTCATCGCCGAATAATAGTAATATCATGGTCCTTAATATATCCAAAACCATTCAACTACTTGTCATGTTATAAATTTTTTGCAGCCCTGATTTGTTTCTTGCAGCCATGACTTATTCTATAGCGCACCGACGGTCTGAAAATCTATATTCAAATTACGTACTACTACTACTGCGGTTAGAATCGACGTTGACCACTAGAGACCCTCTCAAAGAAGCTAGGAAAAAGACTGATCATTAGGTAGAAAGAAATCATTCTAGAGAAAGACATTTGGTTTAACATTTTTCAGTAGCAGGGCTGACGAAATGCATGATATTCTTTACCACCATTTATCCCAAAAGCGATGACAGATGGTGCATGATACCAAACATATTCCACGAGAACATGTTTGCTGGTACGTAAAATTAAATAAGCAAGTCACCAACTGCATGACGATGCTCGATTTAGCAGACAAGTCATTTTACGGGCACGGCGGTGGGCGGGGTCGTTCGTGTTGTCGGCAGCCGCCTTCCTTTTGCGCGTGTTGTAGGGGCGCAAGCTCAGGTACACCTTGCAGAGGGTCACCTTGTCCTGCCCGTTGTTTTGCAGGCCGAGCTCCACCATGACCCACCTCGACAATATGCGCCGGCTGCCCTCCTTCCTCGCAAACTTGAGATACCGGCGATACCCTAGGAGCTGGCGGTTCGCGGAGACCACATCCTTGGGCTTGCTCTCGGTGTGCCAGAATCCCTCCCCCGAGTCCACCTTGCGCCCCTTGCGGCGGGCACCTCTAGCACACATAGGCGCGAAGAAGTACCACACTTGGTTGCCGTTGCTCGAGACTGCTGCGGCATACTGACGCGTGAGAACGTTGGGGTGGACGGCGTAGACGTCGCCGTCATGGACAAAGCTGCACGACTTGTCGCCGGAGACGACATGCGGCCTGAGGTGCAACTCGATGAGCTCCTGCTCGGAAGGGTGGGTGTCGAGCACGAAGTCCGGGCGGTTCCGGCGGTCCTAGCAGGATGTGTGAAAATATATCAATTATACTATATTAAAGTTGAAGACAAAGAAACGGCTCAGATTTGCTACACAAAGCAAGAACGGCTTAGAATATTCCAACAGACATATAAGTTGTGTTTCAAAGAAGTTGAAAGCTGCAATGTTTTGAGTACAATAAAGTTGCAAATCAGGAAAGCAATATTTCCAACATCACTGTTTATCAGATCATTGCGCATGAAAATACGGTAATTTCAACACTTTCAACACCCGTAAAAAATTTGTAAAGGAGAAATTCAGAGTTAGTTCAGTGGGAAGACAAAGACACTGCAAAATGTAGGAACTGATGATCTTATATGTGATTGAGCTTTGAATTTTAGAAAATTAGTTCCAACTAAAGCATGTACTTTCTCCTTTTTAACTGTAAAAATGAAAAGAATGTACTTTTTAACAGTAAAATTAGTTCCTTTTTAACACTAAAGCATGTACTTTCTCCAACTAAATCCTTGCTACTCATCAAAAAGACCATCAGGACCCAGGAAATTATATGCATCAATGCGTCGTGCTACTTACAGCAGTCAAACTCTCATGGCCCTTACTCAAGTTCCGATTCTCATCTACTGGGTTGAGACTCTTGTGAGTGTGATCTAGTTCATCACTTCCCATGGCATGCTTATTTGAATTATATGAGCATATATGTTCTGAAAGTGTCTTGTTCTTACCTCAAAATTCTTCACTTCCTGGGTGTACATGGCTTTACTCCTCAACTTTTGGGTGTCTGTAAGAACTGCGTGGAAGAGTGATTGTTTGATGCTGGAGAGTGATTGTTTGATGCCGAGACATTGGTGGAAAACATGGAGCAGGTACTAATGGTGGATCCACCCTGAAGCATACGACTCCTGCAGCACGAGATGCACAGAATGAAGCAATGGACATAACATGCACGCTGTTTTAGTCTATGCAATTTTACAAATAGTAATCATGCCTAAGGTAGTATTAACCCACCTAAACGCCAGCCCTCCCGCACAACAAGCCATGGTTCCACATCTAAATTTCTTGACTATACACTGATATCACTATATATGCCTACTGAAGTCCTTCCTCCTATAATAGCATCACTGAGTGAATCGCAAAAGCATCGTCGCAAAGTCCATTGGAACCGTATCGTCTGGTTCTTATTATCTCTACTATATATAATACGGCTTAAGCTTCTCTCTTCGTCCGTTTGGTACGTCCGTCGTTTGGTACGTTTGTCGTCCTGGTTTCATCCGTCGATCGCTAAAAGAAACATCATCGGTTGCTAGAAAAACAGTAATGTACGTCAAGAGCAGCCCAATGGTTGTAGTGGATTGGCCCACAAAGGAGCGGAAGGGCCCAGTTAGATCACAATCGTTCATGTCACGGATACGTTGCCGGGTCGCCGCCCTCACCTGCCAACATTGTTACCCTAAAAAAAAAACTGCCAACATTGTCAAGTATAACTGATGGAATCGAAAGACAAATAGGTGCAGTCCATGTACATGTTAGGCTGAGTACCACCAGTATATATATACGGATTGATTTCTGCCGTGCAAGCCATACATATATACATGCATGCGTGGGCAGGATACATAATAAATCACAACGCCGTACCTTCTGCTTGCGACATACTCAATATATAGCATAGGCAACAATATAGTGTTACATACGCGGCTTGCGAGGTACACGGCGGAGTACGCCCTCGGGGACCTGCTGATCCGGAATGTCTCTTCTTCGCACAATTGACAATAAGAAAGAAATTATGTCGGACATCAACGATTCACCTTCTTCTGACGACGCATTCGATTCGGCAGGTATCCCGCCACCCCACCATTCTCTAACTGATTCATGTTACGTCGGTATGGGTTGGAAAAGCAATCTCTGACTACCTGTTACCTCTCCATAACGTGGCAGATAAAAAGTCCACTCATTCTTCACGTAGTCGTTTCGATTAGATGAGATATGGACTTATCATTTATATTATCCAAATTTGATACTTACAGAATGCAAAATCTCATGCAGGCAAATTAGATTTGCAATCTCAAGTCATGAATGTCAAGGAACGAAGAAGAAAACGAGACAGAGAGCGCTATGCACAGATGATCGATGAAGAAAAGCGGGAAAAACTGGAGAAGCGTCGTCAAGTGTATAAGAATTAAAAAAGACAAAGAAATATGCAGATTTGAAGCAAGAACAAAGGACAAAACAACGCGCACAAAAAAGACAAAAATATGCAAATATGCATCCAGAACAAAACAAAGCTAGATTAGAGCAGATTAGAGCAAATCGTGAGTTTAGACGCAACACACCATGTAAAAAATCAATTGCGATGGTTAACCCTACATGTATCGCAACGGAAGAATAAGTTAGTACATCCATTCGTGTGATGACTCATATGTATATGCATGATGTACACTTATGTTTGGGTTTATTCGACAAATTTTTGGGCGGCTTATGAAATATACATTCTTTTCTATTATCTCATTTTGAGACACACATACAAATATATATATTGTAGTACCATATATCACTGCATATGTTATATATCACATAAAACCTCAAAGTAAAATAACAATGTATGATTATCAAAACATATGTAATGTTTTAGTTTTTTAACCCGTTGCAACGCACGGGTATTTTGCTAGTAATAGTAATATAGCATCTTCCCACAAACCATATATAAAACTTCATTGTGGTTTATGGGGAACATGTGTAACTGTAGAAAATATGAATTGGATATCTCAGTAGAACTGCAAGATAATAGTGTTTGTCATGTTTCTCTAGTGTGGAAGAGCTATATGTTTTGCTTGACACAGAAAACAGGCCGGCACATGGGATTTACGTACTCCATCCATCCACAAATAGGTGGAAGAGGTGCCATTTCAGACTCGCTCAAAACAACGAATCATCCTGAAATTGCAGAAACTATTTGCGTAGGAAACGCAGCGACCGGCTGACTTATGAATCGATCTGCAGAAACTCTAGTAGCGAGCAGAATAAGAGGAGGAAGAGGAGGCAAAATCAATGCGTTACCTCCAACTCGACGGGAGACCGGCCGCCAGCCAAATCAAACATCCGGAACCAACCGGAGAGCGAGAGGAGGCAATGGCTTCGAGGAGGCTTGTGACATCTGCGGTTGGGGTCCCTCCGTCCGGAGCGTTTCTGCACTACGGGGAAGCTGGAACTGCTGGCGTTCACTCTTCAACTTCTCCACTTTGCGCGCTACAGCATCGGGAAAAAAAGTTAGAAGATTTGGCGAGTGCCGCGTACTGACGACGCTCGATTTGAGATTTTCCATCTAATTTTGTTAAATTTTGGCTGATTTTTTTCTTTTTAATTTTCTTTCTCGGCAAAATGTAATTATTTGCTGAATGTTTTTCACTCCGCAAAGTACAAATTGACTTCGGCAAAGCTAGTCTTTTTTTTTTGTGTTTCTTTGGCCGGTCTAGTCTCATCCTTCTCTCCCGCCCTCTCTCTTTTAGCCAAAGGAAATGTGTATAACAATTGTTGGAATGGACGACGCGAGGCCTGCGGAATAGGGTTTCGTCTGAAACCGGATGAGGAAGAGTTAAAAAAGCATCCCCACTTTGATGGGTCTAAGAGCATCATCACCGGCACCTACCAAAATCGTGTCCGGGAGCCCCCAATTAGGCCCTTTTTGGAGTGTCCGACATATGTCCGCCACAAGGCGATGCTGCCCCAGAGACGCCCCCCAAACCGAATTTGTAAGTTTGAGAAACATTCACAAACTGTACTAAGACACAATTTTGATTGAAATTTCATACAAATACTACGAAATTTAAACTAAAACTTAAAAATAAACGACAGTAGTCTAGAAGTTAACCTAAACTAAGCTAATCTAGACGCCGCTAGGGCCAGTCTCGTCGTCGTTTGCCTTCGCTAAGCGCAAGCACGCGCCTCTGGAGTGCACGCTCTGCGCTCTTACTCTGCATCCCTCGCCCCCGCCTGTTCCGTCGCCCTCTCGGTGTTGAACTCCCTGTATGCCACACACTCGGCGGCCGTGAAGGAGGCTGCATGCTCCTCCACTTGGGCGATGTACTATTGCTGCTCGGTCGATACCGAGTAGGTGTTTACGTGCTTGTTGAATGTGTGCTCGGCGGCCATGCGGCTTCGGGCACGCTCCTCCGCCTCCGCGCTCTCACGTGAACCGCTCGATTGTGGATGACCAAGGGAAGTTGTTAGGATTAATATATAAGCAACATTATTGTGTGAATCTGATATGCGCTGGCCAACACCTACCTTTGCTCTCACTTGTATATCCAATGGACAACATGCATGCACATGTTTATTCATATATGATTGATGCATAAATGTATTGATTTGGGGCTCGTAAATTTATTCACATGTTAAGAACTTTTGCACGAGGGTTGAAAAGGGTAGTAGGTCATTACAATTATAGTATTGTGTAGATTTGTGCGCAAGTTTTCTCCAGCCACGACTTGCTTCGTGAGAATCTCGCATTTGTCGGCAACTGCAACAGCTTCGGTGCTAACTCACAATTTATTTTACCATTTAAAGTTATTTGTATAGATATACAAAACACGAAGCTAAAAAATCTCACATATTTATACTAAACTTTTTTAATTCATGACAATTAATTTTACCATCTAAAGTATTTTGTATAGATATACATAATTGTGTATGCTATCTTGATATATATTTTGGTATAATACATTAATATCAATATAACAAGATTATGTATCTTAAGATACACTAACTGTTACACGATTCTTATAGTTACCGTCACATAAATTTTTCTTAGAGCTGAACCAAAATGTATTTTGTCCAAATTATGTTTTTTATTTAATTTGGGATATTTAAGAAAGGGATTAGTTCTCAGTCGTCTTTGAAATTTTATTTTAGCGTCATTCATACCGACCGATGAAGAATCTAAATGAAACCAATATTACTTTAAACTTTTTAATAAACTTTCTCATATCATCCTTATATATCTACAAATCTGGAAAACGTGTTTACGAGTTTATGAATGTATATAAATTTCTTAGAGGCTTCTAGAATACCTCACTATCAAGGTAACTTGTTTCTAATATAAAGTGCCATACGCCCCTTGGATCTCATCATATTCCGCTCTTGTGTGTGTGAGGGTGGGTGCACTGGGAGTTTGACTGGGGGAAGTAGTTACCCACCCGTGCTATCTGTGCTTTGTACTTTGTATCAAATTACCCAGTTCTTATATGGCATCCAACTTTTATGAACTGCAATGTTCTTCACTTGATTTCATACAATATTTACTTTTGCAAATAAAAGGTGAAAACCATAAACTATTTTTAATCGCAAGCAATATACGAGTGACATGGCCTCTCTTCATCTTTATACCAATTAATTTTGTGCTCTAACAACAGCCTAATCCGGTAACACTTGTGCGTACACTAACTAATTTAACAATTCGGATTTTCTACTTTTAGAACGGTCGGAAGTTAACCATACCCGGCGGGTCAGCGCGTGCCGTTCGATCTGCCAGAGACGAATGGACGAGATCAAATACAATTCGCCATCTTCCACCCAGACACGAGCGAACGCCGCCGCCGCACTCGCTGCTCCGTCTCCTCTCTTCACTCCTCTCTGTCCCGCGTCCGGCGAGCAGTTGCTCGGCCGCGGCTCCTCTCTGCGTCTCTCTGCCAGCAGGGAACCCGAGTTGCTCGCGCCGCCGCCTTCCGCGTCAAGTTCGTCGACCACCGGATCTCCCTTGCTCCGCCTCCTGCCGCCCCAGCGCCAGCTCGTCCCCGGCCGCGGTTTCGCGCCCGAGCCAAGCTCCACCTGCCTTTGCGCGGACTCCTCTGGCCAAGAGCGGGTCGACCACGCTGTCGTCGCTTGTGCTTGTTCCCCAGCTCCTGTCGACTCGTCCTGGCCGAGGTGCCCCCTCGAGTGTCCCTGGGTCAGAGCGCATCGGAGCTTGGACGAGGGACTCCTCGAGTCTAAGCGCCATGGAGGTTGGACGAGGGAGTTTGGAGAGGACGTAACTGTTGATGCACAGTTGACAGGTTAATTGACAATTTGACATGGTGAATTGGTGATGTGGTTATCACTTATCAGTACTACATCTCTTCTCTCTCACTAGCACAAGCAGGACACCGTAGGCTAATGAACTAGGCACAACGCCCTCCTCGGCAAGGTCGACAGCAGCTTCCATCTATACCTTTCCTTTTGTGCATGGCGTGCACGCCAACTGCTTGATAGAATGGCCCCAAGGATTTTCTCGTGTATATGCAAGCCTTTTTTAGTGTTCGTTTTCACGGGTGTGGCTCCTAACTCATCCCAGGCCGCGCCGATCTCAGTGTCATCATCAACAAGATGTCGGCACAATTCCCCAGACCTCGCGACGCTCGCTGACGGCAACCGCCTCGCCGACGACATGTCCAAGCTCTTCTCCCACATGCGTGGCCTCCTCGCCAAGCCTTTTTCCTATGCATGGTTCGTGATGCAGTCACTCTCCCCCCATACGATCTTGATGTCTGTGGCGTCGCGCCGACAAAATTCCAACAAACTTTGGAATGCCCACAGCCCACATAAAACCAAGAAGCTCGGCGGTCCTAGACGAACGGCCCACCGGTGGTGAGGATGGTGCTCGTCATAATGCTGGTTTAGAAGGCAATAAAACGGTTGAAAAAAAAAACTCAAAGTTATCGGATATTTCCCTGGACCGTGCGCAGGAGCTAGGTGCACCAGGCTACGATTAACCGGGACAACCTTGTTGGTATTAACGACGGTGTTAGACGATTTAAGGGAGCTATGGTGAACCGACGGCAAAGCGAGGTACGAGAGAATAGTGTGCAACTACTAGACCTACCCAGCAAAAACGGAGGTGACATTTGAAAACATGAAGAGGGCAAATGTGTCATTTTTCTCATCTATGAAATGGAATATTGGACATGCTTGGATTTTCCGGAGAAAATTTCACTTTCTATACAGTACCTAGCGTAATTCGGTTAAGCGTTTCACACATGTTAAACAGTATAGTTATCACCACTACTGTTGGAATTACCCAACCAGAACTGATGGAGTTAACCATGCGTTCATGTTATAGTTATCCCCACGAATCGATTTAGTTACCCTACTCTCCGTATAGTAGTTACCCGTGCATTTATGATATAGTTATCCCCACGAAATCTATATCGTTACCCTACTCTCTAGGTAATAATTATTCACTCGGTACTGATGTAGTTACCCATGTGTTTCTTATATAGTTATGCTCATGAAATTGATGTAGTTACTCTACTCTCTATAGGTAATAATTACCCACATGATGCTGATGTAGTTACCCATGCATTCATGATATAATTATCCCCACAAAATCAATTCAGTTATCCTACTCTCTATGTAACAGTTACCCACCTAGTACTGATGTAGTTACCCATGTGTTTATGATATAGTTATCCAACACGAAATCGATGGTTACATTACTCTCTTGGTAATAGTACCTACCAAGTACAGATGGTGGTACTCACCCTGAAATTATAGAGTAAGCCATGTATTCATGATATAGTTATGCACCACAAAATTGATATAGTTATCCTACTTTCTCGGTAATAATTATCCATCTAGCATAGATGAAGTTAAGCACCATGTAGTCATCGGTTACCCATGTTTCATCATATATCATATAGTTACCCACCACGAAAACGATTTAGTTACCGTACTCTCTTGGCATTAGTTACTAACCATGTACTGGTGGAGTTACCCACCCAAAATATGTGGAGTTACCCATGTGTTTCATGATACAGTTATGCATCACAATCGGTAAAGTTACCGTACCTCCCTCGGTAATAGTTATCCACATAGTATTGATGGAGTTACCCATGCGTTCATATATAGTTATCTTATCCTCTAAATAATATATACAAATATGGTGTTTATGGACTTACTCATTTGTTTTAGGGTGTAGTTGTCATCATGAATCAGCATAGTTATCACTCTAATACTTATGAAGCTGCACAGGTATTTTGGTGCACGATACATTTACCATACCAAAGTGATAACCCACTTACAAAATTAGGTTGTAACTTTAAAACTTGAAAAAAACAAAAAGAACAGTCGAAAAGGTGGATCTGGTTTCAAGCCGAAAACTAATCGTTAATATGGTGGGTAACTTATATACTTCGGTCGGGATAACTTATGTATAACTGGTGGGTAACTTTTGGGTCCGAAAAAAAAGTTGTCGAAACATATTAATATGGGATCTAGTTTCAAAAATCTCGTCGCGACTACTCCAACGGTGAAAACATATCCTAAATCGGATAAACGGTTTGACCTACAAATGTTTTTCAATTTTCAAATTTCACATTTAATGCGGATGACATCATCAGTTTTGTCTATTTCTGCGTGGAAGAGAGCACACGCCACACTCCACCCACCATAATTTTTGACCGTTTCAAAGCGTGTTGTACTAGTGTTCTACGAATAAGCTTAACCATAGAACGTTCTAAACGTAGTAGCGTCCCAATTCTTATATACTACAACATTAGTTGGAGTGCCCTTCTACTGTACACTCTGTTGAAAAATGTGGTGCCTAGGCGGTGCTTTACGACAGTTAGGCATGAGGCAGAAACAATGCCATATTGCACTAATGAGTAAAAGGACCATTTTAACAAAACAAAAAGTAAAAGGACCATTTAGGACATTTAATCACGCAAAACAATAAATTCGGATACTTGATGATAAAGTCCTTACTAACACGAGCCTACTAGAGCGGGATAAAATCCCACCTCTCCATCCAACTATTATTCCTTAACAGGTCGTTGTTGACGTGCTCCGCGCCCGGCGCTAAGACGCCGTCACCAGCAACTCAGCAAGTTATCTTTGTCGGGTCATTAGAAATATCATTAGATTTGTGCAGAGAACTTCGGACGTGAGCAGGTAACTAAATCCCCTAATTAGCATCGGTGTGCCGTTAATTATACTTCCTTCATGATTTGTTTCCGCTGATAGAAGAGTTGTACAAAATATTTTGTAATACCTTCATACGGATACATACCAAATCATCTGCTATTTTGCTACATTACCGTGAGGTTATTCTACAGATTTTAAATATTTTTCTTCCATGCCTTTTTGTAGTTATTACTACTCTCCAAGGCTCACACGTTGGATGTTCATTGGTTGGGCTTTTATGTATTGCTGCCGAATTGTGCTATCTAAATCAGAACAACGAACCTTACATGTTTATGGTATAGGGAGGGTGGGCGTTCCATAATCTATCTGATTGGAAATAGTAGTTCGGAGTTCCATACATTAAATCATCAGAAGGTATGGACCACATCTAGAGAGCAAAAAAGATTACACCTTCTCAAGCAATTGTTGAGCACCTTCTATTTTTCTTACCTATGTGTGCTCATTTTCATAATCTATGTGTTTTTAACTTCCATATCGCTGGCAGTCATCAAAGGCTATTTGTGTTCACTATCATTTACCGAAAGAAAACCAGCTTATTTGTACTTCATCACATGTATGAATAAAAGAATTTTCATCATGTTTGAAACCTCTAGTCAGACTCTAGACATAATATTATTTTTTTCTCATTTCATAATTTGGCGTTTAGCAAACACCCGCCGCAACGCGCGGGGGTACTTTTCTAGTTTCTCTCAACATGTGAGACGTCTACCTCACCAAACATTCCTGAGGAGCGATAGTGTGCCATGTCGTGCAGCTACACATCAGCATGGCATGCATCTTATGTCGTTTGAGCTCTTAGTGGTAGCTATTCTGCAGAGGTTGGGGTTTTATATGTATTTTCTTGTGTTACCACAGAGTGTCAAAAAATCACGTGATTCAAGGCTTCAAGCGATATATAAATCGTAGTATTGTTTTTGTTTGTAAAGTCTTAACCAAATTGCCGGTAACTAAGAAAGCTGCAATCACGTGATTTCTGTTAACGGAAAATATATAAATAAGAAAGTCTTAACGGAAAATATGTCAGCATTGAAGTCCACATGTGAAATCAATATTGTAGTGTTATGCATTTTATTATAATAATGGTCTGAAGCAAAATTCGGTTCTAATATGGAAGCAAAAGTTTGTTGCAACGGAAGAAAAACTAAGTAACATCGAAAATGTTTTTATTTTGCTTCCCACGAAACGAAGCAAATCCACATGCCTGAAATTTTGCTGAAATTAGTTTGTTTCAAGACAGGATTTTGTTTCCTATAATGCGTTAATAGCCTATCCCGCAAATTAAGTGGATTTTGTTAAAGGAAGGTTTGCATTACGGGAGCAATAATTACGGAAGCATAAATCTGGCCCACGATTAGAGTCGGATGGCCTTGTTAAATATCAGACGACAACCGTCGTTGGAGTCCGACGCCGATTCCTAGCACTGCCCCGATCTCGGCACATCCAATTCCAGTCGATGGAGTCCATCACGGCGCGCTCGCCGCCGCCCGTCACCAGCAGGGTCACGCCGACGGTCCGCCCCTGGGCCAACCTCTCGCCGGACCTCCTCCTCGACGTCTCCAACCGCCTGGACGACCCCACGGACTTTGTACGCTTCCACGCCGTCTGCACGCCGTGGCGCAACGCGGCACCATCGCTGCACTCCCCGGAGGCAACCCGCCCCGCGTTCTCGCCGTGGCTCCTGGCGCTGTGCGGCAACCAGGTCATCCACTCCACCATTGGCTTAGGATGCGCCTCTTCCGTCGAGGAGACGATCAACGGCGGCGAAGGCGTGCTCGTGGAGCCGCCGCCGGGTGCGACATCATCTACCGGCGGCGGTAGAAAACTGGGTAGCTAGCGCGAATGGCACGGCCGCGTGGCTCTTCGTCGCGAGTCCAGAGCCAAGACTCGTCCACCTTCTCACCGGAGCTGTCACCGTACTGCCTCGCTTCCCGTACCCGCAACGAGATCATTGTGCCGATGGAGAACGCCCGCGGCATCGTTTACAGCGATGGTACAGTCTTTCTATACAACTTTTTGTACAAGAGGATTTCCACATTCTCGGCGGCTATCCTGCGCCCCGGTGATAAGGTGTGGAGAGTCTTGAGAAGAATTTGGGATGTCCCGACGACACTTTCAAGTGCCATTTATCATGACGGTAAGATCATAGTGTCATTCGGTGAGTACTTTTGGAGTGTATTGACGGGAGGCGGCGTCGGAAACTTGCCGGGGCTCCAGCCGTGGTGGAACGCGGGTGAGGAAAGAAACTTTTCTCGTGAATGCAGTTATGTTCTGGAGTCCCGTGGCGAGCTGTTGTGGGCATCCGTCCTAGTTAAGTGTGACCGGATTCATGTTTACGCTCGCGACGACTTCACGTTGGCACTGTCGGTGACGGTGCACGCATTGGAAAAGGGAGTAGGCGGCGTCATGCGATGGGCGCTGATGGATGGATGGAGGTTAGCCGATCGTGTGTTGTTCCTTGGGTCCCCGGCCAGCTTCGCCATCGATGCACACCAGCTCGGTGTGGGTGGAGGATGTGCCTATTTGTTTTCAGGCACTGCGTGTTCAGGTATGGCCTCGTCGTAAATGAGGCTGAGCTCGTGAAGCGGCTACCTCGTAGATGGGGTAGCGATGGGGCGGGTGTGTGGCTCTGGCCACAACCTACCATTGCACCAATCCAAGAAATTCGGCAAGGACTGAACAAGAAGCAAAAAATATGAAACTAATGGAATGTATTAGCATGTTTGGGATTTTTGTAATAACTGATGAAGTTCTGTCTCAAATTGCTACAAAACGTTTGCCACATTTCAATATCACGGAGAATTATATATTGTTTCAAGCTATACATATCCTTATTAGATTGCGGAATGCATTTGCTATAGCTTATTCTATTTTGATGGTTCGTTTTTCTTTTGTCGACACTTTTTTTCCAGCTATCTTGTGCCTTCGTCCCTGATCCTCCCCTGCACCAGCATGAAGCAGAGGTGGATGGGGTCCCAGCTGCACTTATTCATTTGTAACATTCTTGAGACATAGTAGTATTCCTGATCATGTTATTTTAATTTTAGTGTGCCATCTTAGAAGAATTACAAGTAGAAATCAGGACATTGCTACCTGTTCACCTTTTGGTTTGTTTCACCCTAGAAATGAATATTTATTTCAGTCAACAGGAGTACAGGCTATAGATCTTCTCCACTACTATTTTGAAACAGGACTACAGGAGGCATAAAACTCATAGTTGGACGTGGTTACACCTATAAATTTATCGCGGACTGGTTGTTGGCATGGAATGAATCTGCATAACTGGCATGCTTTGCACTATTGCATCTCCTATATATAAGATGAGAAAAACTGACTGAAATAAGTATTCCAAAACAAATCTGCTCATCTGTAGCAAGGGCAGCTTCACAGATTTTGATCAGAGCCATTTGCAGCCAACCTTGTGAAGATAAACTAGAGGCAGTGCACTCATCTTCTTGTAAACGGTGTGTACATTTCATCTGCCTCCATCTCATATTCTCAGCCCATCCAAGGCACATGCCAGATGCTACCAATAGTGCTATTCGGATGACAGGGCACTAACACTATTATGGTTGTTGATTGTTGCCACTCTGACCCCTGAGTTTTTTCCACTTCAATGTTGAAATTTCTAATGCTAAACTAGGTAAGGTAATATATTAATATGGGAAGTCATAGAACATGAAGCTACCAATCGTTTTACAGCATATTGCTCTTTTAAGGATTCATCACATATGGCTGTTTTTTAAGCCATATAATCAGCTCTTCTTACCCTGCTTTCCTTTCCTGTAAGCCTTGTCGGGCAGGTGTTGAAAACAGGGCTGAGGCTCACTCCGAGTCCGACTGCAATATCATCTCGATTCCGTCTCTAACTCGCCCAGCCTCCACATAAAAATCCACCTACCCACCGTACGTAAGATCGACCGACATTGAAGACGAAGAATCGATCTGGGATCGATGGATAGCGCGGACCTTGATCCGACTGCTTATTATGGCTACCTCGACGACGACGAAGATGTCCTCATGGCAGAAGAGGATCAATCTGTAACAAGCGAGGAATCGGTGGACGAAGAGGTGAACTACCCGTACGACCTGAATCCTCCTCCTGCCTATGGCCACCCGGACGACGGCGAGCGTCCACCCTTCGTCCTGGTCGAGACAGACGCGTATTACGCCCACCACCGCCACCTGCGGCATCAATGGTCTCGGCGGCACCGTTCAGGTCACCTTGTGTGTTAGGACCCTCTCCTGTATACATGATGGTGGGCTACTGTCATGGGCTGTCACGGGCTCGCACCAATGGGCCAGGCCCATCCTTTGGCGTTGCTACTTATGCTCAACAGGGAGGCACCGAACGGGGCATCCGGGTTTAGATCACGAAACGGCATGGCGGCGGCGGCTCCTTCTCTCCCACCTCGGCTCTAATCCCTGATCCCCTTCTTGCTTGTTCGTCTTGAATCTAGCAACCAAATCCGTGTATCTGTGAGTGATTCAGTGAGCTGAGTATTTGGTTGTTAACATCTGGTATCAGAGCCAGTCAACCACCTTCCCAATTTCTTATAGATTTTTTCCCCCACCCACCACCTGTTTGATCAAATGTCTAGCCACCAGAATCTGTCAAATCATGCCCTAAGCTTGGTCGTCGAGCGTGCCATTTACCCCGTCACCAAGGAGTTGCTGCATAAACTTTTTGATCCATTTGGCGTGGAGCAATTAGTGGTGTATCCTCCCATAATATCAGAAGACGGGCATCCATGTGTCGCAGCGGATGTGCGATTCCGTTCGGAACGATCGGCGGAACAAGCCTATGCAACCTGGGATGGCCGCTGCGTCTACTACCGATGCTGCCGCCTGCAGATGTGGATAGGCCTGCCGGAGGGGTTGCCGGCCCTATCTCCGGCCGCAGCTACTCCCGCAACCGCCGCCGTGCTGCAGGAGGGCGGCGACGACCTAGCTGCCCCGACACCCTGCGTCTCCCCTGACCACACCGTCGACACAACTGGCGGAGTCATCGCGTCGCCACTCGTGGTCGCGCCGGCGGCATCCATCAACACCAGCGCAGTGGTGCCCGCGCCCTGCGTCGCCGCGCCCGTGGCGAGCCCCGGCACGACCGAGATCATCGTCGCGTCGGCGGGGCTGCCTGAACATCGGCCTCTAGCTCCCATCACCACGACGCCACTCGGGGTCGCGGCCGCAGTTCCCATCGACACCATCTCCGTGATGCCCGCGTCATGTTCGCTGGAATGCGCGGCACAATCCGCCATCGCGTCGGGAGGCATGGTGCCCGCGTCCTCTTCACTGCCCTCGACTGCCATCGTTGAGGAGCTGGCTGTGCCCACGCTCTTCAAGCACGAGCAGGACACCTCCTTCGAGATATCTGGCGTCGCCATGGTGGAGCTGCTCCAGGATGGTGTTTCCCAGCTCGCGGTGGAGCCAGTTGCGCTCCACTGCTCGTCATCATCATATGCCTCGCCAGCCACGTTCGCTACCAAAAATGTTATCTCCACCGAACTCACCCAAGACAATGATGATGGCGAGCATGGCGCCTCGCTGACAGTGGCACCGGTGCTCAACTCTGAATTCGGCATGCCTGTTGGGATCTCAACATTGAGTACCACTGAAGTTGGGGTCGTCATGCCTGCTGCTAAGGTCTGCATTCCTTGGGAGTTCAGCAGGCCATGGCTGGAGCCTGTACCACCGCGCCCTACGGATTTGTGGGGTTTTTCCCCAGGTGCATGGTCAGGCTCTCGTCTAGAGGCCAAGGCCAGCATCACAGTGCAGACGGCAGTACAAACAGTTCTGCTGTGCAACAACGCCGAGGAGCTCCCCATGTTCGTGATGTGTGACAAGGTGTCACAGCAGGAGGAAATCCAGCAGCAACCATGGCCACCACCGGAGCTCGAGGAAGAAAACCAGAGAGCACCATGTATTGGTGAAGTGATTCTGGATGCTATACCTTATGGTCCTGATTATTTCCGATGGAAAATTGCATGGGTTTCCGTATTATCATCTTGTGTGCGTACAGAAACTGGAAAAAGAAAACTCACCATGTCTGATTCAGTTTCTAGTGTGGACAAATGGTGGCTACAGTGTAACCGAAATTGTTTTGAGTTTCCCTGGTGGAAGATTGCATGGTCAAGGTGCTATGAAATTGCTAACACTGAAATTCGGGCAAGTTCGATTCCAAACATGGGGGCTGCTATTCCTGTGGAGGGACGGACGAGTCTAGCCAAGATTTGTGTCATGGAATTGGGTGGTAGTGCAAGTGCTATTGAATCAATGCCATTCACTGAAGCTCTAAGACACTTGCCATTTTCTCTTGTACTGAAAGCTCTTCAACATTCGAGTGTTGCATGTTCACTGAAACGTGTTGTCCAGTGGTTTGCCGTTTCAGACATTGATGATGCATCTATAGTAGGTACACCAGGTGCTAAAGCTTTGGAAATTCTTAAGGGTGCACCAGATCTGGTAAGCTACCTCCCAGTACACCACTTTCAAGATTCACTGCTTCATTGGGTGCATCGATATATGTTGTCACTATTCTATGGGAAAATTGGCTGGGAAGTTGATGGAAAATGTTCTGAATATTTTCAATGGCATGTTGCTTGGGCACTCTGCATCTTTGTTGCTTCCACGGAGAGCCAGTACTATCTTGGAGTTCACTATAGTCATAGCAATGTTTTTGAAGGATGTATGTCGGCATGTTATACAATGACGGTACTGCATCTGTCCTGGAATTACGGCTGTCTGAATTGTTTCCTTTGGTATGCTGCACTCCATTATATCACTGCATTACTCGTGCAAAGTTGCACAGTCATCTATGACAATCAGTGCACGGCTGGGGAGATTATATCTGATGCCTTTCTGAAGTACAAGCATTGCATATGTGGTACTGGAGCTGAGATGTTATCTGCTAGTGGACGTTCTTCAAGTGACAACATAAAATTGGATGGCAATGAAGCACTGGTTGTCATGTTTTGTCGAGTGCGGCTGCTTGTGCTGTTATGGTCAGCATATTACTTATCTTCAGGTGGACGATGTGAAGCTCACGGGGTTCAGAACTCTAGGATGTTCACTTCTAGTCACTCGCAAGAAGGAACATACATCAAGGTTGGGCATCTCAATTACACTGTTGTCAAGCATAATACTCCTGAAGCTTCTCATTGTGGTGGCGAAGGCAGTGGACTTGCACGCGCATCTCATATCTGGCTGGTAGCATGGAATGTGGATGGCTTGGAGTTCTCTACAGGTTGCGGGAAGGCTCCTTTTCAAGGAGGAAGGCAGAACATGGGAGCCATTTTTTCTGACCAAGTCCATGTCAGCTTCTACTACTACCTTGACCATGAATGCTACTTCGACACAGGCGCAGATTACCGTGACTACTCTAGCAAGACCAGGGAAGTTCACATGCCATGGGATCCCGGCAAGTTAGTCAGCCGTTCTCTTCTGAAGCTTCGGCTTGGGGACAAGCCGAGTTTCAAGGAGGAGGGGATGTTAGGACCCTCTCCTGTATACATGATGGTGGGCTACTGTCATGGGCTGTCACGGGCTCGCACCAATGGGCCAGGCCCATCCTTTGGCGTTGCTACTTATGCTCAACAGGAGGCACCGAACGGGGCATCCGGGTTTGGATCACGAAACGGCATGGCGGCGGCGGCTCCTTCTCTCCCACCTCGGCTCTAATCCCTGATCCCCTTCTTGCTTGTTCGTCTTGAATCTAGCAACCAAATCCGTGTGTATCTGTGAGTGATTCAGTGAGCTGAGTATTTGGTTGTTAACATTGTGCGTCGCCCAACCGCCGCTCGTCTCCTACCTGTGCGTCCACGTCGCCTCCTCCCTCGCCCACCCCGACTGCGCCACCGTCGAGCCCCAGATCATCGCCACAGAGACGGACGGCGGCCTCGTTCTCCTCCGCATCGCCATCGGTGAAGATCCACCCGATGTCATGTTACCCTTCGAAAGAGAGTACTTCATCTATGACGCCAGCGGCCCCTCGCTCGAGCACCTCCCCCATCCGGCTACTACTTCAATGAGGACTCGGTTGCTATCGTGCGCAAGTGCAACAAACGCAGCCAGCAGGTCACTAGCCCCCATGCAGGGTTACAGTCAAGGGGACGACCACGATTGCAGCAACTGCGACTACGTCCTTGCCGCACAATCTCGTGGATTCGGGTATACTAAATCTTCTCACCTCATCATGTATCACTCTGATACAAAAACCTGGAGCAAGGTACCGGTGGTAATCAAGTCATATCCATCCCACTCAACAAGGAAGACACTCACCATAGGAGGCACCGTAGCCTGGGTTGATCTTTGGCGGAATATCCTCTTGTGTGATGTGCTTGACAAATGCCCTGTGCTTCGTACCTTAGAACTGCCGCAGATGCCAATGCCAATCAGGGCGGCCGATAAGCTGGGCAGGGGCAATCCACGGGCCGTTCGGGACATTGCTGTCCTTGATCAAGTATGTTGAGCTGCAGTATCGTCTTGTCGAGCAGGGCATACCCGGAGTCAGCTGCTTCCCCTATATCTGGAAGGTCGCGGTATGGAGCATCAGCATTGCAGGGAGCTCCTCCTCTGAAGATTGGCACATGGATTACCTGCTCGATTCCTCTGAAATACCCGAATCATCGCTGCCTAAGCTGCGGGTCGATGAGGGTACAGCGCAGCCAACCTTGTCGACTCTCCACATTGGCCTGCCTAACCTGAGCCTGCAAGATGATGGCATCGTTTACTTCCTCGCCAAGATTGACTTCCGTGACAACTCCCACATATATAGCATGGGTGCTTGCTGTTGATATGAGAAGCAAGACTGTCCAGCAAGTGGGCGAGTTTAGCTCCATGAGAACTGCTGGTTTAGAGGATGGCTACAGTGCAAGCAGGATCTCCAAATATCTGAAAGGTGCAAAACAAAACACGAAACGACCCGGGACGCCATTTTTTATGTCCTCCTCTAGCAAGAAGCGTCTTGGAAACTCCATGGTAATTAATCTGGACGGTGCGTAAGATGGAAGAGCTTGCATGTTTGTTCTAGTATTATATTATTATTAAGGATAAGACCCTGTTCAGGAGTGCTCCTTTATGTATCTCATCTATTTTCTCTCACAACTTACTCTCGCTCCTTGGAGTTCCGTTGTCCGGGCCTTGTAACTTAATTTGTGAACCTCTCCTCATTCAATTGAAATGGCAAATGTTTTGCCATCGTTTCAAAAAAAAAAAAATCTGAAGAGGAGATGATGGAACAGCCGTGCTGCAAACTCAAGCGCACAGTCAGCACGGCCGTCAGAGTGGTGCTTATGTTCTTGCTGGAGATCCAGCGGAGGATTAGAGGTGTTGTTGATGTAATTTGTCGTAGTAGAGTGATTTTGACTATGTTGCTAACAATATGGTCTGATGTAATTGGTCTGTAGTAGAATGCTTTTGACTATGTTTGCTAGCAATATGGTCTGATAGAGATCGAATTGCGTTATTGTGTGTGTGCGATGACAATCGGCCAGCACGCTGAAGGTGTTCGCCAGTGAATGCTCTCCTTTTCATTCTGTTGATGAAGGGAAGTAACGAACTACTGCTGATGCAGTTCTCAGTCCACGTACATATACAGTTTCACTGGTGTCCGTGTGACACCAGCACTGGGAGCCATATTCAACCACGACCACGAGAAGATTCTGAAATCGAATCTTGGAGCAAAACCCATGGGGGTTTAATAAACATATATATGTGTATGTCAGACAAAACTTTTCAACTGCGTCGACAAATTGAGATCAGGGAACCAACAGACAGATTTGCAAGAAGAAAAAAGAAACACTGGATAGACAGAACACAGATGGACAGACGGGAGGGTAACGGAGGGTCTAGACTCGAGACCAGTGTCGGAACGCGCAGCTCGATGTCATCCGCTGCCAAACACATCTTCGATCTAGAACCTCCGTGGTGGGCGCTCCTCCGCTACGTTCACTCGTAGGGCACGCCCCTCCAAACTCTGCAGAATTCAAAGAGTGATTTCAGAGTCGTCGCAACATTGCTTATTTCAGTAAAGCCGGATCTGCATCATAGTACGAAAATGACAAGGGAATCACCCCTGCACTAACCTGTCCATCGAGGGCGGCGATAGCATCGTCCAGCTCCGGCTGCGACGCCATCGTCACGAAACCGAATCCACGTGAGCGCCCTGTGTCCCTGTCGTAGACGACCCTGGCGTCGACCACCTTGCCGTGCTCGCTGAACAGCTCCACCAGCCTGGAGTCGTCCACTTGCCAAGGCAGGTTGCCCACGTAGATCCTGAATGAAGGCCCAGAGTCGCGGGCAGGCCTTTCCACCCGGGCGCCTCTAGGAGCCGCCTTGTTGACAGTCAAAAGTCTCCCACCCACGTCCTGTCCACGTTGAATGCAAAATCAGGAAAGCGTCAAACAATGCGCATTCTTTAGCTCATGCTTACGAAGCATATGAAGTACACATGATTTTGAACTAGAAAAGATAAGAAGATTTGACTAAACCGGGAACTATGACAGGAAAGAGGAAACATATGCAAATGCGAACAGGCAGCAGCCATTCAACAGAGGTCTTGTAGACTAAATACAGCATATGTAAGGAAATGAGTCACATGAAGTTATCTAGTACACTCACGTAGCGATGGAACATCTCCACAGCCTTCTCAGCCTCCTCGACAGTACTCATGGTGACAAACCCAAATCCACGGCTCTGGTCTGTCTCTCTGTTGTAAATGACCTGTTACATCCACAGAAACAGAAACTTTGTATTAGAACAAAGAGAAAAAGCATACAGTATGCAAGCAACTATTGTCTGACTGACGCTCCAAGACTACCAATAAGGCAGATGCAGCGTTACACGTGTATACACGGTCAGGAAACAAGGCATAGTTCTGTAGAAAGGCATTTAAATTCCATGGTTTGTGCACCACCAAAACGTCGTGTTAGAAGCCACGTCACAATATATATTTCACAGTTTCTGATAAAAAGCCTAACAAGTTAAAAGGGACATTCAAGACATTACTTGGGCATATAAAAACTTGAGACCAATCACCAGCCTCTACGCACAACACGTCCCATGATGCATCCCTCCCTTCAGCATACCACGCAAAGAAGCTTACAAAACAGCAAACTAGATTCCGATGCTCACTGCCCTCGGAGCTTCAACAGCGAAGACACCACATTCAGTTGGACATTTTACACGTCTGTAAGCCTGGAACTGAATTCGATTGGTTTAGTGGTAAAAATTTCACCTTTGTGTATGCAGTGCCAAACTTTGTGATCGATCGATCACTGGCCTCTAAACACGAGAGATGCATGACGCGTCCATTCAAACAGAAACTGACAGAGCAACCTCCTACGACTACGCAAGAGGCTTGTCTACAAGCCGAGAAACTGGATGCTGTTGCTACCGTAGTCGCACTCTGAAGTGCTGCGGTGTGCTGACCTCGGAGACCTCGACGACGCCGGCCTGCTCGAAGAGCTGCGCGAGGCGCTCGCTGTCGACGTCGTAGGGCAGGTTGCCGACGTACACCTTGGCCTCCTCCGGCGGCTCCACGTACTCCCCGACCTCCTCTCCTCCCTCTACATCCTCCGCAACGGCCGGCTCCTCCTCCGCGACGGCCTCCAGGGCCTCGTCCTCGGCGGCGTCCGGCTCGGCGACGTCTACGGAGGAGGAGGAGTCGAAGAAGGAGTCGGAGGCGGCGAGCGGGGCGAGCGGGAGGCGCGGTCGGGTTGTGGAGCGGAGGGTGAGGGCGCCGCGGGGCAGGGCCGGGGATAGGAGCACGAGGAACGGCTTCGGGAGGGAGGCCGGGGCCGGGGCGGGGACGGCGGCGAGGGCGCGGAGGGAGGCGGCGACGGAGGAGGAGGCCATCGCCATGGACGGTGGAGACGGAGGGAAAGGGGATAAGAGATTTCTGGGTTTGGGGAGGAGATGGAAAGAGTGAGGATTTTGCGGGATTTGTTCTCATCTTTTTCTTATGGGCTGGGCTGGGCCGACATGATCCGCCATCCATACATTCCCCTTATATTAGACAAAGTTTATTGGATACTCAAAAAATAAAAGGCAAAGTTTATGGGAGTGTCTAACAAACAGGTAGCTGTTTCTAAATTCGAAAACAGACAGATTCTGTAGACCAATTACAAACTGAGAGCTGTACAAAACTGAATCAATGAGTAAAACTAATACAAAGTACTAAATATGTCTGTTTTTCAATTTCGAAACAGACGGTTCTCCATCGATCTGGAGCATGGTTTTTTTAGTCTTCATTTGAGTCTTTAGTGTTTCATTTCAGCCTCAGTTTCACTTCATATATTAGACTGAGTTTATTGGATACTAAAAAAAAGACAAAGTTTATTCCTTCTACAAAAAACAACAAAAAGGTAGACAAGGTCCAAAGTTCGAAGCCGGAGAATTGCTATAGTAGGCCATCACTTATAACGCGCACACTCGGCCTGCTTGATCTGAACGTAGACGGAAACACCGGAGAATGGACCGGCTACGACAACATGACCACCGTCGTTCTAAAGAGGTAACGCGATGAGTGCCATTGCGATGATGAATACATAGATGAACGACCGGCTCAAGTGTCGTATAGCAGTTTATTTCGTGGCAAGATATGTGTTGCTTAATGTGAGTCTTCTTGTTGTGCAATAAAACATATAATTCAGAGTCGGAAAAGAAATAACACAAAGGACTTAGAACACAAGGAGCATAACACTAATGCTAGAAATCGGCCTTGCGGCATCAACAATGTCAACCTGGATGAGGGGATAACCAAAAGGAAGTCAATCCAAACATATTTGTAAGATAAAAACCAAATTCAGTTCAACAATTTTTATTAGGTTTGCAACCGAATCCAAAAATATATAGATAAAACTATGTATTAAAATCAACGTCAATATGTAATAAAACAAAACATAACTACGATACTTAAAAAATGAAAGACACACACCTAGCACGGGCACAACATGTTGGTTAAAACAAAGGAAGAAATGCGGGGGTGGGGTGGGGGGCATTGCCCTGCTCTCCTTCAAGGGGACATGGCAAAGAAAACAAACAACATCGCTCGACAAACAGGAGGGCGGACCTCAGTTGAAGCCCAGGGAGGTGGCGAAGATGGAGGTCGGGAAGCTCTACTTCACGCGGCCGGCAGTGAACTCGACCTGTTGAAAGTGCATGGTTGATCCCATGCATGGTTTTGGTAATTAATGACAATCTCTATGGACTAATATTTGCATTGAGCTCTATGTGTAGGTTGTCCTTTAGCTTGTGTCAAGATCATTTGTTGATCAAGGCCAAGCTTGTCTCCATGTGTTGGCAAGGTGCTTTGCTTGATCTCCATTTGTTGGAGTCAAGCTCAAGGGAAGAAAAGTGTTGGGTTGATCAAGGCTTTGTGCGGGTTGATCAACTCTCAAGTTCAAGTGAAGATATGCCGAAGAGTGCTCTCCCCATCTTGGTGTATGGGGGAGCGTCATGTGATTCTTCACCAAGCGAAGCGCAATCAAGAAGATGGTTCGTCTTTCGTCTTGAGGAGATGAAGATCGTCTTCATCAACCTCAAGTGGATTAATGCGCAAGGCAAAGGTATGATCTTGATAGGGCTTTTATTTTACCGGTCTCATGATGTTAGTTGAGAGACCGGGTTATAGGATAGATAGCCGTACTATCAAGAGGGGCTCTCGACCGAGTATCGTGATCGTATCGTTCGTGGAGAGCTCAAACCTTTGCATCCATGCAATCATCTTTCTTGGTTGTTATTTGGCTTTTATCCATGTGAGAATTTAGAGCTTGTGTTCATCTCCATACCAAGCTCTAGTTCATCAAAAATGGATTTCATGATTATCTTCTTGCATTTTTGATATTGGAGGTTTTACCGGTTTGTCTCTTCTAAGAGAGGTCAAACTCTCTCCTTATGATTTCCTCCTCACATGATGGACTATGATGTGTATATGCATGATCTTGTAGGGCTTGTGATTATCTTTGAAACAAGTCCAATATCATAGAAAACGGAGTCTTGATGAAAAACTTGTTTGTTTTTTATGTTGGAGAATTTACCGGTTATTCCTTTTTAGAGAAGGTTTACCTTTATACATTTTGTTTTATTCTCCTTTGTAGGACTATGATGTTTCTCTGCATGATCTTGTAGAGCTCTTCGTTGCGGTTCCAACGAGTCCAAGATCATCGAAATCGGAGTCCGGGTGAAAAAGTTATTGCAGTTTTCGTTTTGCTGTTTTTTCAGGTTTTCTGTAGGCCGGAGTCTCCGGCCCTAGACCGGAGTCTCCGGCCTGAAACTTTGGATTTTCGTCGAACGGGTGGCGCGGCTCTGTTGCCCTGCCGGAGACACCCCGGAATGACCCCGGAGTCTCCGGTTTGGGCCGGAGTCTCCGGCCTGGACAGACCGGAGTCTCCGGGGTAAGTTTTCCTGCAACGGCTCTTTCTCTTGGGGACCTATATAAGGCCCCCTTCTTCCCCAAAGAGCCAAGCACGTTTTTCCCCTCTCTCTCCCACCATTGTTGACCTTGAAAAGCTTGCCCCTCTCCCAATTCCTCCCATGATTCTTGCATATCTTTGAGGGAAAAGAGAGAGAAGATCTAGATCTACATTTCCACCAAACAAAATCTCCTCTAAGTGGGGGGAACTCGTGGGATCTAGATTTTGGAGTTCTTGGTGTTCCTCCTTTGTTCTTCCTCCTAAATCCCTCCATAGCATTAGTTGCTTTGGTTGGATTTTAGAGAGAAGGATTTGACCACTTGGTGTATTCTTGCCTTTTGCATTAGTTGCATCGGGTTGCTCTCCCCACGGTGATACGTGAAGTTGAAGGTTGAGAAGCTTGTTACTCTTGGGTGCATTGTGTTCCCAAGAGCTTGTTGCCTCTTGGGTGCATTGTGTACCCTAGACGGTTGGAGGTGCCACGAAGACTTCGAGTTGTGAAGCTTCGGCACGAGTTTGGGAGCCCCCAATTGAGTTGTGGGTGTGTGCCCCAAGAAGAGTTGTAAAGGGCTCCGGAATCCGCCCCGAAGGATTCCGATAGTGGAAGGTGAACCAATCCCTTGGGTGAGGTTCATCGGAGAATAGGGTGAGGCCTTTGTGGCATCTTGAGTAGGCCTTTTGTGGCGAGCTCACACCCCTCAAACGAGACGTACTCCCTTAACAAGGAGGAACTCGGGAATACATCCTCGTCTCCGCGTGCCTCGGTTATTTCTATACCCGAGCTTTACTTATGCAATCTACATTGTGATAGCCTTCGTGCTTAAAGTTCATATCTTACGTTCACCTTGTTGCTTGAATTGCTTAGCATAAGTTGTTGGTGCACATAGGTGAGCCTACTAATTAGGTTGTTGGCTTGTTAATTTAAACACATAGTTTATTCCGCAATTATCAAGCCCCTAATTAGAAAAAGTTTTAATCGCCTATTCACCCCCCCCCCCCCCCCCCCCCCCTCTAGGCGACATCCGGGCATAGTTGTTCTTTCACCTGTCACCCTGGACCTCCATTGAGGTGATGGGTAGCCACATCATGACGAGCTTGACGTGTAATGCTCTCCCTACTGATGATGTCGGCCACTCGGCTAGAGTAGGGTTCCCTCCACAAAACATTGCAGGTTGTGATTGGTTGCCAAGTATAGTTCCCATTGAGTAATGCGTTTGTTAGGCACTGAGGAGTTGGTTTGTTTGGTATGCATTGATGAAGCAAACGAAGAAATAGAGCATGATAAGCTGGTTGTTGTACGATGACATTGGAGACGGATATAAGAGATTGTTGTGGGTTTGGGAGGAGAAGCAAAGGAAAGAGATTTCAGATTTTGCGGGATTTGTTTTGATCTTTTTGTTATGGGCTGGGCTGGGCCGAGACAATCCGCTATCTATACAACACATATGCAGCATGTACGTATTTATTTCGTTGCAAGATATGTGTTCCTTAATGGGGGTCTTCTTGCAGTGCAATAACATGTAATTCAGAGTCCCAAAAAATAGCACTATATTTTCTACTAGTACAGTCAACCGCATCATAGTCGTATTATTTTTCTGCTGTTACTATTGTCACATGCGACATCGAAAAAAAATCCGCCACATGTGTGACATGTCTGGCGTCCATTCTAGACGTGTTGACGCGATTTTGAGGCTTGGCTACCTTACGCGCCTCGACTGCTCGCGTGAATTCCGACAGCAGCGCGCGATCCGTTCTGACAGTATAACGACAAAACGAGATGAGGAAAGGAAGAAGATGAACACGGCACCCCGACACCGCACCCCCACTGCGCTAAGTTTCCTCCTCGCCGTCGCCGCGGCCAGCCACGACTCCGGCGGCTCCGGCTCGGCCTGGCCGTCATCTCGCCGGAGATGAAGATGGCGGCTGCGCTACTTCGGTTTTCCCCCCGACCTGCACCCTCTGCGATAAGATTCGTGCTCGCCGTCGCCGCCTCCGCCGCGGCCAGCCGCGCCTCCGGCGGCTCGGCTCGCACTACTAGGAAAACGCCTATTTGTGGCGCACCAAAAACGCTTTCTGTGGCGCATGGTGGGTGCGCCACAGTTAGCTCGCCACTAAAATATAAATTCTGTGGCGCACCCCCAGATGCGCCACAGAATTAGCCTTTCTGTGGCGCACCCCCAGATGCGCCACAGAAAACAACAATTCTGTGGCGCACCGCGACCCGGTGCGCCACAGAATTTTTTTTGAATTTAAAAAAAGGGCGGCCAGATCTAGATCTGGATTTTAAAAAAATTCAAAAAAATCATAAAAATTCAAAATATGAAATAATTTGGAAAAACCTAAATATTTTATTTTTTTTAACATTTTTAACACTCCAATCATATCTTAAATGATAACTTCCTAATAGGTCACCCATCATCAGATTGCTCCAACCCAAGCACGCTTAAGTTCTAAGTTCTATCCAGTCCAGCTACAGCGATGCTACTCAAGTCCTATTGATATATATATCATATGAACCCTCTTAAGTCTGGTATGTGTATATATATGGTATGTGTTATATATGTGTGTTTTTAAATTTCAAAATTTTCAAAAATTTCTAAAGTTTCAAAAGGAGATTCAAAAGTTTCAAAAAATTCAAAAAACTTAAAAAAATCCAAAATTTTCAAGAAAATCAAAAAAGCCAAATAACTCAACAATCTTCTTTGTTACACATTTCTGTGTCTTTTTTTGGACTTTTTGAATTTTTTTGAAATTACGATTTTTTTGAATTTTTTTGATTTTGTAGAAAAAAATCTTCTATTTGAAATAACTTTTTTTTCTTTTGGAATTTGGAGAATCTGAGAATTGCTGACTGGGTAAAGTTATGGCCGTTCAAAGTTTTTTTTCTGTTTTTTTGCAAAAAAGGTCAAAATACATATTTCAAAATTTCTATACCAACTAGGCACCAAAACCTAACTACATCTCAAAGGATTTATTTTTTTGAACATTTTATCATTTTCTTTTCTTGTCTGCAAAACCAAAAAGGTGATCCACGAGGGGGGTGCGATTTGAGTGAAAAAAATTCGGTGGCGCATGGGGCCTGGTGCGCCACAGAATTGCTGATTTCTATGGCGCATGGGGCCATGCGCCACAGAATGTGTCATTTCTGTGGCGCATCCCACCCCATGCGCCACATAAAGGCACATTTCTGTGGCGCACATCCTACATGCGCCACAGAAAAGACACATTTCTGTGGCGCATGTTGTACATGCGCCACAGAAAGGCGCATTTTTGTGGCGCACATCCTACATGCGCCACAGAAAGTCACATTTCTGTCTCGCATGTGGTTTACGTGCGCCACAGAATTCAAAATTTCTGTGGCGCATGCAAAACAATGCGCCACCGAAATGTTTTCTGTGGCGCATGGCTATTTGGTGCGCCGTAAAAAGTGATTCCACCTATAGCTAGTTTCCTAGTAGTGTCGGCCTGGCCGTCGTCTCGCCGGAGATGAAGAAGGCAGGGGCGTTTCTTTGATTTACCCCCCGACCCCGCACCCCCTGCGGTAAGGTTGCTCCTCGCCTCCACCGCCTTTGCCGCGGCCAGCCACGGCTCCGGCGGCTCCGGCTCGGCCTGGCCGTCGTCTCGCCGGAGATGAAGAAGGCGGCGGCGTTTCTTCGATTTACCCCCTGACCCCGCACCCCCTGCGATAAGGTTCCTCCTCGCCTCCACCGCCTCCGCTGCGGCCAACCGCGGCTCCGGCTTGGCCTCAGGGCCGGCCCATAGGCCGGGCAAGAGGTGCCACCGCCCCGGGCCCCGAGAAGGGAAGGGTACAATAGTTATCATGTTAGTTCTCCAACAAAAATATTTTTTACCAACAACGCACACCTCTAACTAAAAAATAGTATAAATACAAATGAAGAATGATTACACATGAAAAATATAGTGATGTCATTTAGATAAACTCAATCCATACACTTCAGTATATATTATCAAAGATTCAAATTAAAGATGGTAAAAACTTATATGTGTCCTACATTCTGGGACAAAGGGAGTAGCAAACGTAAAAGTAAACACATATGACCGCCGACAAAACAATCAGTTACCATGATAATTGTTTTGTTTATACTTCTAAAGTTTTCTATAAATATACTTAATTAATCATATACTAGAAACCACAGTTGAGATATTTGTTATAGCGTAATGCTTATAAATATTTATCATAAATATATATAAATGATATAATTATACATTGCAGAAAACATATTTTTAGTATAGATTTTTCTTACAATAGAGTTTAATATTTTTTAAAAAATATTCAATAAAAAACCATCAAGTAATATTTACTAATATTACGAGGTATATCGTCAATTTAACCCAAAAATTACAAGATATAGGTTAAAAAATATATCATTTGAAATTTCATATGTTACAATTTTAAATAATATAACTTTTTTGTTGTAGTCATTGGAAAAATTGGGCGGAACTATAACGCATGCCCTATAAAATTAAACTGGAGGGAGTAACAAATAGAAAAATTTAATTGTAATACTAAAAATTAGATGTTGAGAAGTATAAAAATTTAGTACAAATTATGTTTATTGATTTGCACCGGGCCAAAAAAATATTGGATCGGCCCTGCTCGGCCTGGCCGTGCCATTAATCGGTGAAGTCGGTACGGGGATGGGCACGGAAGGTAGAGAGAGGATGGAGTGCGTGGGGAGAAAAGGATGAAAAGGAAGGAGGAAGAAGGAATGTGGGTGGGACCCACCCACGCCTCTCGCTGCGCTCGAACCGCGCGAGCTCGTCAAAGAGGCGATCCGCGATTTTGATCTCATTTGTGCACCAATTTGAAGCGCATGGTGGAGGATAAGCTGAGTAAAGCAGGACCTCAATCAGAGAGCATGGTGGAGGATAAGATGAGTAAAGCAGGACCTCAACCAGAGATTGATCGAGGCTATTTTGATATCAGTACAATTAAGGTTAGTTTACCTTCCCTTCTTCTCACTTGATGGTGAAAGCAGTTGGCTGGTTCACATAGAGCTCCTCGTTTAGTTCTCCATTGAACTTTCCGTTTTTCTTGTTTCGCTCCACAACTTTGATTTCCTCGTGCATGGCTGCTTGCCAAGGGGATTGGCGGTTTTTTAAATCTGATCATTTTTTATATATGTTGTGATCTGTGACAATTTATTTTATTTTAATAGGAGATGGTTGCTAAACACATACTGAACCTTATCAACTACGGGGATATGAAGAGTCTCACCGAAATTAAGGTTTTCTCATTTTAACTCTTGGTTTTGATTATTGCTTGTTAATAACGTGGACATAAAAGAACTAGAAAAATTGCAGAACATCGGAGCTCTTAGAGCAGAAGATTTAATCAAGTTGCGGTCAGAATCATTGTTTGAATCAGTAAGTGTTTATCTCAATATTTTTTTATAACTTATTGTTAGCTAACTCGCACTATATGGTTTCTCAGCTAGAAGATGTTGTGAACCGGATGAAGCGTAACGCAGCATTCTCAAATACACTAATTGAGCAAATGGTTGATGGGTTTTCGCTCATGTGACCGGACGCCCACAACAACCATGTAACACAACCATCTCGATTCCGCGCCAGTTCCGTTGTCAGGTGGACATTCAAAACCATTGTACCGATCTGTTTGGTTCCGTGTCTTGTCCCATTGCAGGCGAGGCCCGGAGGCGGCTGGCGATTCTGACAAGTCTAATTAGGGAATCAACGACGAGGAGGGCAGGAGGTGATCCTTTCATGTTTTAGCATGAAAGGACATGTCCTAAAAGTCAATCTACAGATAGGCAAAATGTATGGACATGGTGTTTTGACTCATAGGTGTAGATGTACATGTTGTGAAAATGTATTTTAGAATATGAAATAAAAAAATCAAACCAAAAATTTCGAGTTTGCATTCGATATTATATGTTTGCTCACAAAGTTTCTCGAAAAAGACATTTTTCTGGCTTGGAGCAACCGAATTTGTCTTTTCTACACATGCCACGAAAAATGTCCTTTCTGACATTGACCGACGCAATGTGTTGTAAACAAAGGCAAATGTGGCCTAGAAATATCAACCTCACAGACGCACGCACGCAACCTGGCCTAGAAGATGTCACGGACTCGTTCCATCTCAACGCACGTCCAAAGGCCCAAGCCCCTCACGGACAGGCCAGGTGGGGAAAATCCCCTCGTGAGATGGCCTCTCTGCTCTCTTCACGCAACCGAGTGAGCACGCCCGGGAGAGCTCCCACGAGAACGCCCACCTGCCCGCTCGATTCCCATCGATGGGGTGACGTCACGGCTCCGCTCCCAACGTTCCTACAGGGGAGTTAAAGAAAGCAGCCCGCTAGGAGGAAAAGAAGGGGACAAAGCGAGTCCAGCAAGCAGGCCATCAGCTGATGGATGACAAGGAGGAGGTTCACCACACGAAGCTACCTTATCTATGCTGAGGACAATAATTTGTGTGGAATCTAGTTTCTTCACTTTTCACAACTAATACTTTATACTCAAGTACTGCATACATGAGCAAAGTGATAAGACTAGATTCATCCTAGCATATAACAACTGCTTTCATCGTGTGTTGTGATTTTTAGTTTTACTAATTGTCATCACAAGTAGTGGTCCTAGTTGTATTATTTGATAATGTCCATTGCAAATAGATGACATTATTTTTCTATCCATCAAAGTTTCAATTAATAAGACGACTCGAAACCAGTTGCTTCTGTTTTTCTACTCCATGAGCCCCTCATATGTCCATGATAATAAATAATCTTTCGAATGATTTGGTAAGCAAGACGGTTCAGCGCTTGATACCCAAAAATGCTGTTTTGGTACTTTTTCTACAATGGCGAAGCGAATATTACTGATTGAATCATAAAAAATTGTGAGGCCGTGTACTAATGGCTTTTCCTTGGATGCATAGTACAAAGTGGTCTGACTAATGACATGGATTGCTCCACAGGTATCTAGATTTGTATTCTGGTTGCGGAGATGCACGGATGGCCTTCTTTGCTGCAGCATCTTCCATTTTGTAAGCTTCAGGTGGAGATCCTTTGTGTAGCACGCACTAGACAACTGGGAAGTGGAACTGTTGTAGGAGTTAATCATCTATAATATTCAACCTTCCCCTCTATTATCTAATTTCTGGAGACAGTTAGGTAACTGGCATGATGCAGCACAGTGGCTTGCTTCAGTTGAGTAGTATGTACCTTGTGGTTCATTTCCTTTCGCTTTGTGTGTATCTTAATTTCTGGAGACAGTTAGGTTCCAAGCAAACTTGCCTGCTATGTGATCTCCAGTTACATTTGTGTGTATGTTCATCTTCTCACTGTTTATTTATGCTACGTCTTCGATCATGTTGGCAAAAGTTGGACCAAGAATTCTGCTTATGTTCCATTTACTATTTGTTTTCTTTTCTTATTCTAGCTAATGATTGTCAAATCTCGTATTGTATGTGCTGGCAATGCTATTTATTATTGAATAACCCAAGCAGGGTGGGCGCAATGGTGTTTTGCTACAGGGGACTTTTTTCTCTCTACGAGCATACAGGGGTAGGATGAGGAAGAAAGAATAGATCCAGAAACAAATCCTCTCAACTTTGCGCCTAGGGTCCAAAGTTGGTCATGTTAACAGATTTAAGGTCACTGTTTCAACATGCCTCCAAAACGGTATTAAATGAACATGAAGCCCCGGGAGCTGGCGAAGACGGAGGCCGGGAAGATCTGCTTCACAGGGCCAGCGATGAACTCGACCTCGTCGCCCTTGACCTGCACCGAGCTGATAGGTATCCACAGCACTACGAGCTTCCTATGACTGATGACTCCGTCCAATCTCAAGCAAGGCAAGAAATGACGTAGAGTTTTTGGCTCTCTTTTTCTCTCTCCAGTAAGGGTTACCCCTGGATTGCACTACCAAAACAATGGAGCAACATACTTTAGTGATTTATCCTACTGATTGTGCAAAAACTGAATGTTGATGCTTTTGCTACCTTATACTGCAACTCGCACCAGTCACCGTCAGATCAAGTGACAATAGATGAATTTCAAGTTGTTTTCCTACCAGACAACCATATTACAACCAAACAAAGCCCAAATAAACTACTGCCTGATTTCAGACCAGCTTGTGGTCAATTGTGGACTTGCGCAGCCTCAGCACCATGATCTCTAGTCCCCAACAAATCAGCCTGACCTCCAGTAATCGCGTCAGGGGTGACAGTGCTGACAACCTTCTTCAGCAACTCCTCCGCAGCAACTTTCTGCATACCTGCCCAATATCTTGAAATTATACTTGGTCTCATATCGGGCAACATTTTTGACTTAAGTGAAAAGGCACATGATGAACCAGAAATAATTAGATAATATTTGAGATTAAAACAAATCACATATAATTCATGGAAAACCAACCCTCAGAACTCGTGTACCATTGGCAATATTAATAGAAACTAAATTTGGAAGATGCTACTGCAGACGCTCACCTTTATGTGTATATATCTTTGTAATTTGCAATACAAGTTGGAATGCACAGTCAGACAGGCTTGTAAACATAAAGAATTGAATACTAATGAACTTCCTAAATTACTTTGTAATTGAACAAACTTTTAACTGAGGTTACAGATGCTAAAAAAATCAGGATTTTCGTAGTGGTAATTAACAAACATTGTGTTCGCTCTGTCTTCCTAGTGGCAATTAACAAACATTAGGTGCCCTCTTTCATTCTTAGAAATATGAATGCTTGCATTTGGCATGTTCCATGGAGGACTGAGGCTGATGCAGGTGATCAAACTGTCACAAAAAACAAATTCAGGGGGGCTCACCTCAAATTGTTCTTGAGACTATTTCGAACAGCCTTTGAGGACAAGCCGTTCTTGTTAATTGAGTAACAAGTCTATTTAAGCCGTAAATCAACCTCGCCACTTCAGTTTAGCTCAAATCCTTCTCCATTATCTTAAAAAAACATTTTCCAAAATTGTAGTCATGGTCTAATTACTATTCCATGAGGAGGCTTCCTAAATGCTACTCATAGCGTGCAAGATCCTTTCTTTAACTAGTGTTATTATCTTAGAATGGTAATTGGAACAGACAAATAAATGAATTACGATTGTGTTCCTCAGTTGTGTTAGTTCTTCCACAAGCTTAGAAATAACTAGAATGAATTATAGCAAGGATCAAACAAGCTGTGTGATGACTATAAATGGAACAAGATAAGTAGGAGGATGAGACAGAAAGTTTACCACTAGGTACATTACATACTGTTGGTGACGACAACAAGGATGGCGGAAAGTTGGTGTATCTATGTGGACTTCTTAATGGATACTTTGAATCCCACACCTTCTCCATATTGAGTGTCTTGACGTCCAAGGAAAAATACTCAAAATGTCATCTCGGATACTTTTGTGTTGTCATTTGTAGAACCAAGTGCTTCTCCGTTTTACCAACAAAATCATAGCGGTATCCAAAAGGGATTGGTATTGGCTTCTCCATCTGCCACTGATTGCCATTGTTTGGCCTAGTGGTATATTGGAGGTGTGATGTATCCTCATGCCCGTCGGAGTGTTCTAAAAAGAACATCCCATGTCTGCCTTCCCCTGCTTCCACAATGACAGTACTTCTGGACCTCCATCCTCCGGGTGGGAAGTCAGTAACGGAGAACACCATGTTCACAGTGTCAAGCTGGAGCATCTTTTCCCACCAGTAGGTTGTCACCCAGTAGAAGCAACCATAAACATATCTGCGGCATAACAGCATACATCCTCCTCCTCCTCCTGACTGCTGCACTTGGGACATGACGGCGGCAGGAAGTAAATCGCCCAAGGATGTGGATGAAGCGGCTCGCCATTGTCCGGTGGTTGAAGAGAAGTCGAATACAGCAAGCTTAGTCTGAAACTCCGCCATCCACATAACTCTGAATGCCAAAGCATCATCATCCTCCTCCTCCTCGCGTCGGGGAACGAAGAAGGGCTCGCACCAACGCATGGGGGGCACGGCGGCGGCTAGGTGGATGGGGACGGAGGGGAGCAGGCGGTATTGGCGGTACAAGGGGTCGCACACCGCGACGTTGGCCATGACTCGGCGCTCTGTATCCTCACAGGGATTGCAGTCGAGGAGGAGGACGCGGCCGTCGCGGACGTCCTGTACGACCCATTCGATGGCGGGGGTTGGAAGGAAGGAGAAGGAGAAGTCGGCGGCGAGGGCGAGCGCTCGGGCGGCGGGCGCGGCCGGGTGAGGCTCAAGGGCGGGGTGGAAGCCCATGTCCTCATCGACAAAGCCGAGGAAGGGCCGGGGGTGGAGCTTGCGGTAGCGGCCTAGGAACCAACGGTGTGTGGCGACGCGGCGGAACAAGGGGCAGGTGGCGGAGACGCGCGCGAGGTCGGCGGGGTCGGGCAGGCGGAGGAAGATCTCGGCGAGGAGGTCATCGGGGATCGCCGTCGCCATTTCTGGTGGACGGCACGGCGAGGAGGATTGGGGATCGGAGGTCAAGCAGGGCGGCGGCGGTGGTGAGAGGTCTGTGAGTGAGACTGTGACTGTGAGAGTGTGGCGGATTTGCTGGGTAATAATAAATGGGCCAATTTGCTTCCCTAGCCCAGCGCCCGTGGCTTTAGTCCTAATTTTGCGGAGGTGGCGATTTGGGTAGTAGGTCTAGATGCACCCATTAGGTAATTTATTTTTGGTTTTTTTTCAGAATGTCAAAAAATTACAGAAAAAAAATCCGGATGTACATTACAGCGTGATGTGTTGGCACAAAAATTGGCATGGTGAAAAAACTTTCTTAGCAACCTGTACAAAAAAGACAAAATTCTGACACGTATATATACATTTCGGTACGTCCGAATTTGTCTTTTTTGCACAGGTTGCAAAAAAAGTTTTTTCTTCGCGTAACTTTTTGTGCTGACTTGAAATGTGTTGGACTACGTGCAAAAAATTTATTTTGAATTTTTTGACATTTGGAAAATTATATTTTGGGTAGTGGGTGCATCTGCACCCACTACCCGTTGTGAATATCCGTCATTTTGCTTGCAACACACAGCTTTTCTTGCCACAAAGTCTTAATGTAATTACTAAGAACTAAGCAAACTGGACCTACAACACATATCTATATGAAAATCATAATGTGGGGTGCTATCATCTTTATCCATAAGATATGTACATGTTATTATGCTCATTTACATGTACTCCCTCCGTATCTTATATTGGTCCAAATATGGAACACTCATTTTAAGACGGAGAGAGTATGTATATATGCCATAGAACTGGAGTCGTGTTGTTTATGTTGTGTTTTGTGTCAAATATTGTGTGCGTGTTGGGTTACGTTTGGACTTAGAGTTGTATTAGGTGTGGATAGGATACGAGTTGTATCAGAGTCAAACTCTTGTACCCTGGGCCTCCCATATAATGAGGGGAGCACCACACGTGTAACCTATAACGACTTGATAGCAGCAGGCGCGCAAGGGGAGCCGGCGGCTTGTGCCGGCCACCAAGGCGGCCGGTGCAGCGGTATCAATGGGGAGGTGCGCCCGTAGTCATGCTCCGCAGATGTAGGCGAGTTCGCCGAACTGCGTTAACAAATCTCGATGTCATCATCGTGCTGTGATTGCTTGGTTCTCGGTAGATCAATATTGCGCCTACGACGGTAACAATTGGTATCAGAGCGGGTTCGAAGGCTGCGGATTGTTGATCTAGAGGAAGAAGTGTTGATCTTATGATCGGGCGTCGCTGCGTGCCGGCGAGAAGGCGATCGGGAAGAACAGCAAGCTGGAGGATCGACCGTGGCGGCGAAGCAAGGAATACCAGATCGGATCGGGACAGCGTTCGGCGGCGGCCGATCGAACGAGGATCGGATCGTCAAGGGCGCGTGGACTGGTCGGGAGGGTGTTGTTCTCGTGGCCCAAGAGCTGGCCCATGTTGGTGGGCTGCTTGGCAGCGGCGTCAATGCAACGTACGGGGAAGCTAGCTCGTAGAGCTGTGCGTGCGATGCATTGTATGCATGCGATCGATCGGAAGCGGCCAGACTTGGAGATTTGTTACGGGGAAAAAAAAAAAATCTGCTACATGTGGTGATGCGGTGCATGTAGAGGCAATATGGAAGAAAAGAAATAGGAGTATTGGGGTTGTGGGATAAATGCTTGGTGCACCCACGGATACTACCAGGAAAGAATTTCTTTGGATTTTTTGCTCAGATTGCACGGGTTTTACAGGAAGGTTGGCAGATTGACGACGTGCCGGATCGCGTCGTGAGGATCATGCATACACAGGGTGCCGGACAGTGCGCGGAAGGTGGACTGGGCACAGGGTGGAGCATGGGTGCAGACGGATACGTTCGGCTGGGTCGGACTAGACAGTCTGACGGATCGACGGGATGTCGGTCGGACAGAAGACGGTGAAGATCGGCGACAACGACATAGGAGCGTGAGGGCTGATGGTGTCCGAATTCTGTGGCGTTGAAACACGGGGCGCATGGTTATGCGTGCTTCGACATGCGGTGGCGCGGGGTTGACTCATGACGGTGTACACATGAGATTTTGACGTCGACGGGGCGCGGGGTGGACTGATCATCTACCATGCAGTCATGTTGAAGGTGGAGCTGGGGTCTCTGGCGGAGATTCCACTCGGCTGATGGAGGGGCTACGGTGTAAGGATCCGGAGAATCGAAGCCTAGTCAGCGGGAAGGCGAGAGGCACGTTGGTCGGACTGGACGTCAGGGTTCGAGAGATACGTGGAACTCGGCACTGGTCGGGTATGACTGGTGGTTGTCTGCAGTGGGGCCTGAGGTGGTGTGGGTTAGCGACCCGGTAGATCTTGGCCAAGATTGCAGATGCTCGACGCGGTAGTAGCGGCGAGGCGTGCGGTAAGCACGGGACACGGCGACTGTCGTGGTGGTTTGCACGACATATCCATCAGAGATGGAAAGAAGTGTGGGGCAGGCGACGATGGATGCTCGCGCGGGATTGGGCAACATGTACGCAAAACACATGCTAGTTACCCAGATTCGGGGCCCTCTTATGTAGGTAACACCCATACGTCCTGCTCTTCTTGTTCTTATTACTTGATCACAGAATCGGGCTACAGATGCTCCTTGAGCTGTGTTCGGGTGCCAGCCGGCTGGAGGTTGAAGATGAAACTTTGCTCTCTCTTCTCTCTCTAGTGCTCGTCTACCTGCATGTGCATAACGTTTCCTTCTTTCTTACCTCGCGCAGGAGGCTCTAGCCCGCTTTATATAAGCAGCGGCTAGGGTTTTAGGTTACAGGAAAGTTACAAGTTTACCCCTATGACATCACTACGGTTACAAGCCGGCTAGAGCCCGTTGCCATGATTCGGTACAGGAGATGCCCGACAGGGGGTACTGTTTACCAGGAGCGGTTATACGGGCCGGGCCCACTCTTACGGAGTTGTCGGTTGGTGCGTCCGGCTCCAGCCCAGCCGGTCGTCCGCATCCGAGTAGACGCAGGCGTCTTTATTCATCCGGCTGGTTTCAGGCGGCACTGCGCAGCCGGCACTTGTTCAGCCGGCCTGTGGAGAACTGAAGGAATAGGCTTCTTTGGGATATCCGGGGTTCGTATCCCCGACACTAGCCCCCGAGATCGTGGAGTCTTGCTTGCTTGCTGGGAAGACTTCATGATCTTCTCCTTTGTCTTGAACGTTGCGGTTGAAATGTCGAGGTTGGAGTCGGCGCCGGCTGGAACCGAAGCCGGGTGAAGGTGAAGCTTGCTCGTGGGGAAAGCTCCACGGGCACTCCTGCCCTTGGTTGTATACTGTCGAAGTTGTCGTTGACTTGTATGGCTTCGTGGTGCGGGACCAGTAGATCTTGGCGACCCGGAGTGGCCGGCTTGAAGGCTTGGGTCGTGGCTTACGTCAGCCACGCTCCGCCGCTTTGGGGAGCCGTTGGTGCTCTGTCCGAGGCCTGGCGCACGTCGCCTCGGCTTCGCCGGGTTGGATTTTCTGTGGCAACTGCTTGCTTGTGGGATCGTCTGCGGAAAGCGCGGCACGCTCGCACGCCACGCGGCGTGATGGGCGGAGCGGTTCCGCCTGCCTCGCTTTTAAAGGGGAAAGAGGGGGAATGGCCAGGGTTTCCGTTCCCCATTCCTGCTTCATCTTCCTTGCTTGTTCTTGCGCTCCTCAGCTCTTGCCCATTCTCTCTCGCGTTTTTGCCGCCCTTGCATTTGCTTCTTCTCCGATGGGGAACATATCCTCCATGGCGAGTTCGGGTGCGTGGATGGGTTCCACCGTAGATGACGCGTTCCTCTGGAAGCTCCGTCGGAACAGGTTCTTGGGGATGACGGGCGATGTGGGAGCCTGCGCTCCCCCTGAAGGAGAGATTTCGCCGGCGCCCAAGAAGGGCGAGTTCGTCGTGTTCTCCGCGCACTTGGAGCGGGGATTGGGGCTCCCGGCGAGCTCCTTCTTCTCGGAATTCCTGCGCTTCTACGGGTTGCAGCCCCATCATTTAGGGGCAAATTGCATCACTCAGTTGTCCTGCTTTGTCACGCTGTGCGAAGCGTATTTGGGCATCTGGCCCAGCATGGAGATATTCGGCATGTTCTTCTTTCTGCGGGCTCAAACGACCGCCGGGCAGCAGCGCGATTGCGGCAGCGTCTCCATTAGCATGAAGAACACGCCGCTGCCCAAGATTAACCTGCCTGACTCCATCAAGAAGTGGCAGAGCACCTACTTCTACGTCCGGAATCTCACTGACATCGACCGAATCGGCCTTCCAGCCTTCTCCAATTCGCTGCCAGCGTCCAAGTCCTGGATTCGGAAGCCGCCAGTGGATGGGAATCTCGAGAGCGCTTTGTTTGGCCGGCTGAAGGTGTTGGTGGAGGCCGGCCTAACATCCAGGGACCTAACCCTGGCGTGGCTGTCTAGGCGGATATACCCGCTGCAGGCGCGTCCGCACAAGATGTGCTTCTATTCTGGTATCCGGGATCCCATCCAGGCCAGCTTGGAGGTGCCGAAGCCGGAGAACCTCTGCAAGTGGGCTTCCCGCCTCGTCACCGACAGGATTGAGGTGGACTGGGATTTCGGGTTCGATCCATTCACCCGCTCAGAACGTGCTCCTGAGGTTAGCCATCACTCTCTAATCCGTTTACAATTCCTTCGTCCGGCTGCCGCTTGACCCAGTCGGCCTGTTGTGCAGCTTTGCGAGCTCCAAAGGGTTAAAGACTTTGAAGTCGTCTTCGAGCCTGACGTCAGCGGTCCCTTTTCTAAGGCGCTGACGGCCTTGCTGGAGGCAGATTCCGCCGACGAGCAGGCGGGTGGGGAAACATATGCCACCGCTGAGGATGAATCGGGCGGCGGCGCCCGTGTCGTCCCGGACAGGCGTGGTGACACCACCGAATCGTCCGGTGGGGGTGCAGATGTTGGTGAAGGCGGCGGAGGCGATGACGATGCTGCCCGTACCGCGGCGAGCCCTGTCCCCTCAGCCGGCTCCGATACTGATTCGGCAGCCTACAGGGACGAGGACCTCGAGCGCGATGCTCCGCCTCCGGTTTCGTCGTCCCGCGGTAAGTCTTCTGAGCCCGACGCCGCCGGGCAAACCGACGGTGTCGTGCGCGTGGTAGTAGATCTCTCCAGTGGTTCCGAGCCGGACTCAGAGGGTTCCTCTTCCGTGCCAGCCTCCAAGCCGGCGCCGTCCTCCCGTAGGACCAAGGAGCTGGAGGCGGCGGCGCGGAAGAAGAAAGCAATTCTTCCCCGGCGGGCCCTGAAGGAGAGGCGGTCGAAGTCGGCCGCCGATGTCGATGCGAGCGCCGTGCCGCACAAGCGGAAGGGCGCGTTCGAGAAGCGGGGCGTGCTGCCCGCCAAGAAGTTGGCTTCTTCGTCACCCCGGCCCACTACGGCCGGCTTGATGCCCGCCGGGAAACTCACGGCGGAGGCCCAGGCGGATGCGATTGTGGCCGATATCAGGGCCGAGGTCGACGCCAGGATGGCGGAGAAGGCGGATGTCCCAACTGGTGGGGCCAACGATGAGGTGATTGGTCATGTTCCCGGTGGTGATTTTATTTATGATTTGAACCCGGGTGATTTGGAGAGGGAGTTTTATGCTCAGATGACGCAGGCGGTTTTGGCCTTGGGAACGTCTGATGCTGGTCTGACTGTGGAGCAGTTGATGGCCTTGAAGGAGGATGGGGAGAAGGCGAAGGTGGCGGACGTGGAGAGGGTGGAACCTCTCGCCGGTGGAACCAGCGCCTAGGTGGTTAATTCTGCTCTTGCTGTTGATCCGGGTTATGACTTAGGCATTGAAGGTATGGAAAAAGCTATTTACGCGGAGCTGGCGCAGGCGGATTTGATCCGGGAGGAGATGGACGCCAAGGCGGCCGCGAGGCAGCTGGCTGCTGCCAAGGCGGCTGAGGAGAAGGCGGGAGCGGGCGTGGACGCCGGCAAGACCGCGGAGGCCGGTGCTGAGGTTGAAGTGGTGCCGGCCCGTGCGGAGCGGCCGGTTGACGACTCTGCCGTTCCAGCGAGGGGCGGGGAGGTGCCCTCCGGAGGCGTGAAGCGCCTGTCCGACGATGCGCCGGCTCCCCCGCCAAAGCGCTTGAAGAGGAGGAAACCCAGGGAACTGGGCTCATGCGACGGGTAAGTCTTTGTCCTGAGGCGGAAATCTTGTAGCCTGTACTTATTGGTGATAACGCTTTCTTCGTTTTGCAGAGCGCCGCTTCCAACAGTGGAGGCGGCGCCCGACGCGATGGTGGAGTCGGTCTCGGTGCCTGCCACCGAGGCCCCTGTGACGCAAGCGGCCGGCCCGCCTCCAGAGGCGGGGACGGTGGAGGCGGACAGTCGGATGCTGGTGGAGGCGGCTCCCCTCGTGGTCGACTTCAACCCTCCGGTTTCAGGCGGTGGCGCCGAGGCATCGGTGGACGCTTTCAAGACGGTTCCTCGTCCCGGCGCCGGGGCCGGAGACCTCGCCTTCCCCACTCCTTCCTTGTCGGTGGCCGAGACGGCCAAGGACAAGGCCATAGCGGGGGTGACGGCTTCGCTCCCTGGTCCTCGTCAGGCGATCTTGGTGTCTTCCCCTCCATATTCCGGGCCAGTGCCGGCTTTGCCCGATGTATCGGGGAAGTTCCCCCTCGCCGAGCTGGTGGAGCAGAAGGCTCAGGACAATCTGGCCAACATAGCGTTGCTCCGCTCCTCAATAGAGTATGGCTTTACCGAGGCGGCTAAGGAGACGGCGTTGCTCAAGCGAGAGCTTGAGGCGGCTAAAGGTTTGGTTTCCTTTCCCGTTCGCATCCTCCGTCTTGGCAGTTGGTATCTTTTCTTGCATGGCTTGGCCTGATGATGACTCGCTCCCCTCAGGTGACTCCGCCTCCCGCGTTGGCTTGGAGAGGCAGCTAAAGGAGAAGGACGCCGCCCTGGCGTTGGTCAAGGCCGATCTCCAGGTGGCGGAGAAAACGTCGAAGGAGCGCCGCCTGGAGGTCGTCCGGCTGGGCGAGGAAGAGAAGAGGTTGCGGGAAGCCGAGCATCGGAGGCGGGGCGAGGTCGAGTCACTCCGCAAGAATGCGGATGAGCTGCAGAATTAGCTGAAGGAGTCTGTCGAGTCCAACGACCGGATCATCCAGGCGGCCAAGGCGCGTGAGCTTGAGCATGAGCGGCTGGTGGGCGTCCTGATCGAGGAGGTTGAGCGCGTGAACGAACTCATCCTTGGTAAGTGAGGTCTCTTTCTCCTTGACTTCTTGCTTGGGGTCTTCTACTCAGCCTCACCGGTTTTGGAACGTAGGCCTTTATCCCGAGGTAGACGCGCAACTCCAGAAAGATGCTGCCTCGGCTCATTCCCAGCCGGAGTCCTCTGGTGCCGCTGCTGGGTCTGCTCCGACTGCCACCTCCCGTCTTCTCCGATTCGGCCAGGAGTTCAAACGGCTGAAAGAAGCGGCCGACGGCGTGCTCGAGAACCTGTGGCCGGAAGCTCCCTTGCCAACTACCCTCCATGACTTGTGCACATGGCTTGAAGGGGCGCCAGCCGGCATCGATGAGCAGGTGGAGATGGCGGCGCGCGGAGGCACCGACATGGCGTTGGCCGTGGTGAAGTCATGGTATCCAGGCGTGCATATGAGCAGGCTGGTGGATGGCTTTCGCACGGGAACGTCCCTCGCGAGCCTGCGTCCGGAGATCGTCATGGCCTCAGGGCGAATTGACGAGGCGGTGGACTTGACGAAGTTGGTGCCTGCTGAGCCATCTTCGGCGCCACGGCCGGCTGAAGATACTGGAGCCGGCGATGCTGCTGATGCCACCGATGCCGCTACCATCTGATTTGTTTGCTCCCCCGGAATGCCGGGTGTAATTGTTGTTGTGTACTATTAACTGTCCTGCCACATTACTTGAGGAACGCTCTCATAGCGGCGGCGCTGCTGCTGGTGCTGCTGGTGTCGCCGGCCGCGGCGGCCACCTGGACCGTATCGGGCAGGGAGGTATCGTACAGGGAGAGGAGCGATGAGGAGGCGCGGCTGGTCTTCGGGGCCTGGAAGGCCAAGTACTGGAAGAGCTACAGCTCCGTCGGCGAGGAGGAGCGCCGGTACGCCATCTTCAAGGACGTCGTCCGCAAGGTCGACCAGCACGACGCCGCTGCCGACGCCGGCCTCGACGTTGCCCGCCTAGGCCTCAACGGACTCATCGACCTCACCGCGCAGGAGTGGGAAGTGAGGTGCGGGGTGTGGCCAGAGAGGGAGGAGCCTGAAAGATTGGTAAGCATCCATCGCTGTTTTGCGCTCTTGATTGCTTTGCGACCGGATAGAGGAATACCATAACAAAAGGATAAATTGAAAGATTTTGTTAGAACCTAAATTTTACGACAAGATATGTGCTTCCTATAAAACAGGCTACATCTGGATGTGTTGAATAGATAATTAGTCAGATGTAAAAGGTTGGATGAAATGTTTGGATAGTGGAGATTTTATTACATCATACAGAATTGGAGAAATGTGGGCTGCGAGAAATAGGTGATCCGATGACTGATGCTATTTAGGTCCAACCCCATTCTGCTGTTAATATCAGTGCAGATTTTAGAGTTAGCATGTGAATAATATTCCTAGTTACCTCTTGATATGGTTAGCCTAGCAATTCATTCTTATTACTTCACTACTCTATGATCGCTGGACACCGTCAATTCTTACGGTTAATTAACTTGTTGTTTCACTTGCATAATTGAGTAATTCTATTCCTGACAGTTTGATTTATTTTTGAGTGGTTCATTTTTTAATATATTCTTTTTTTTACTTGTTGCTAGTTTCTTGGCCGCAAGATAAAGTCCGGAGGTAGTACTATCCTTGGACAGATGACGCGGATCTGGAAGATGATAACAATGTTGCTTATGTAATAAATTTGAGATGAAAATGCATGAAAAGATTGTTAGCCACTTGTGTTCTTCTATGATATGCATGATAGAAGTTCAGTATGAACGGACATGCTTTTGCCGCAGCATTGCGACCCCGCAAGTTAAGTATGCAGAATGGCAGTTGACTGAAACAACACGTCATTTGGTTGTCTTCCTTTTCCGCTCTCAGTTTTAGCAACTAAGAACAAATGGATGCAAACAAGAAACATAAACACAAAGCTTTGCGAGGTATGTGGCGCGTAGATATATCTATTTTCAGTCAGCTACCAACATTTCTGAGCAATAATTTATCTGGATGTAGTATATACAGCTTAACTTTGATCTTTCATATATTGTAAATTATATCTTGTAAAATATAGCTATTGCACACGACACATTTCTAGTAGAATGGACATTTGATTTGACAAACATGAACATTTGATCTTCCCCTGGGTCTAGGTCCGTCATGTTCTCGCCTGACTTTCCCTAGCCTTTCCATCGTCTTATCTTTCACTCTCTTTAGTTATTATTCCGAAACATTTTTTCAAAAATAAGTTATTAATCTGACATGTGTCAGAACAGCAGAGGTCAAAGATACACATGCTTGTAACTAAAGTCAAACTACAACGTCTTTCACTCCACATATATCAACAAATAATGCACCGAATCAGAACTGCACATCAACGTTTAGAAACAGAATGGTTAAATCTAACTGAACTATGAGGGGGAGGCAACGGAACAAAAGCATCATCATGCAAGGTTTCAGTCCAGGGAATTATAGAGGTTTTCTGGTCGCATATTCCAGCTGTTATGAAGAAGCTTCAACCAGATTTTTACCCCATAAGCAAGAACTACCCATGACTATGTCAGTCTTCTTCATACCTTCAATTAATTCTGACTTCCTTTCACCTGTTCCCTCACCAACACCCATTCTAAATACACATTGTCATAGTTCGGTTTGGCCTTATCTCCAAGTAAGCGTTCAACAGGAGTAGCATTGTCAATAAAATGTGGAAGACGATTAATTGGGAATGTGGCCGTAGAAAAGGCTTCGTCCCAAAAGGTGACACTCATGGAGGATTAAGCAAGTAGTGATATGCCGGTTTAGTCGATGTGTCGATGTTATTAAACGAAACCGGTTCTAGAGTTTTCTGTTAACTTAACATGTAAACTAAGTGTCGCAACAGTGGAACATGGGGTTCCCCTAGTGCTGCCAAAGTGGGTCCACCGCACGTGGGCCCAAGAAGAAGATGGACAAGGCCAAGACTCAAGATAGGCTGGCGGGTCCGCCCCCCAACCTCACGAAGACCACGCAAGAACTACATCGACTAAGGACTCCGGTCCTGGGGGCCTGCCGGGTCCTCTAACCTCGCGGGAAGACGGCGAAGTCCCCGAGAGCCCGAGCTCCCGGCAGGAGGCCGGGCTCCCTCTCGGGTACACCTCTGTACGGCTGTGGATAAGCACTCCAGCTCACGCTAGAAGACCTCAGAAGACTTGGGAAGCAAGGCGATGGTGGCGCGGGTCGGGGACACGGCCCGTGGTGTTGTCAGCCACTGTCCGCCGCGCCTTCCCCAAATGGTGGACGCACCTAACCCAAAGGAGATACTTGGAGAGGAGAGGCCACGTATCCTCCTAAACCAGCAGAGGGGGTTCTTCCCACCTAACCCCCCCCCCCCCCCCCCCACGCTCCTCGCGTGACCCTGTGGTATCCCCTTAGCCTATAAAAGAAGGACCAAGGCATGGAGGAGGGAGGAACAAGTAAGACCAGAGCAAGACTAGACGAGGGCTGCGAGGGTAGAGAAGGAAGGTGATCTCCTCCGGGTCAGGATCTGTCCTTCGTCTACCTCGGTCCAAAACCCTTCCAGGTACCCTACCCGGAAGCCTCCATTGTAATCTATACCATGAAGAACTCATTAATCCAGACATGCAGGAGTAGGGCTTTTAGCCTCCGGGCGGCCTGAACCTGGGTAGCTCCTTGTGTCCCTTTGGCTGCTTGCTTTGATCGTGGAGAGGAGAGCTTGATCTTGGTCACCCCCGAGAGACGATTCTCAGCCTACTTCGCGCCCCATGCCGAACCTAAAAAGGGGTATCCTCTACTCCCGGTGTCCGTGCTTCGAGACACAACACTAAGTCAGTAAACAGAATCTGTGGATTCTTCTTGACCTCCAACTTCTGTAGCCAAATCTATTGTAATCTCCGTGCATTGGTTTGTAATGCGAGCGGAGGTAAAGGCATGGTTTCCACCAAATCTGCCTAACGATGCATTTTTTATGAGATTAACATATTTTGCCATCTCCCTTTGGTTTCATCATACACAAAAAGTCCAAACTCGGATTCACGCATATTTCTCTCAAACCAATTTTCAAAAATCAAATGAGCCTTGAACCATGTTTGTTTCTAGAATGGGAAAAGAGTCCAGACTCAAACCCAACCCAACAGTCACGTCACCAATCCCACCTCCCCAGAGGAATCCCTCGCCGCCTCCGAGGCCCGTGGCCCAACAAAGGTGGTGATTTTGGTAAAATGTGGTGGATTTCTGTCCCGTGAAGTGGTGGATTTTGGTAAAATTGAACACAAAGGTGGTGATTTTGCGCCATCAACTCTTCCATTTCCTGTCACCGGCATGTGCGTTGTGCTACCGGCAGAGAGGAGCGTACATGTAGGGAAGACAGATAAGTTGTGAGGAGATGGCCTCCCAGAGACACCAATGAAATGTTTTTGCCTTGATTTGATGCTACGGCTATCAGAAAGCACGGACGTAGTTGGGATTTTTCACTAAAACGTTTGCAGTTATTTGAGACACAATTCAAGCCTGCGGCTGATGTTGCATTGGAATAACTCGCTCAAATGTCCACGCAGGTCGTTTTGTAGTACCTAAAACTGCGGGATGGAGCCACTGCCATGCATAGAGACACATGATGAGGGAGTAAAGTTTTCAGAGTTCCGCTAAATAATAGAGATAAAATTCAGAGTTGCATATATTTTATTTGCGGGGAATGAACAAATAATTGGGGAGAAGAAACCGAAATGAAATAAACAAAATAATCACGATGCTCTGTTTTGCTACAAGGTAAGACTGTAGAGGGCCTCTACTCACTACTATCATGAGGAGTTCAGAGAGCTCAACCAGATTGGAAATGCTACTACTGACAGTCAGCGGCCGTCCAAAGTAAGGCTACTTGCACTTGAAGAATAAGTGTGTAATTCTTTCTTTGTTGTCTCAAAAAAAACTTTGAGTTGAAGCCAGCTCTGATCAGTATGGTGCATCATAAGCAGTTTAGTGGTTCACCAATGGAAGACCCGCATGAGACATTCAGAATTTCTTGGAATATTGCAACATGAAGCTATTCGAATGCAGTTGTTTCCATTTTTGCTTAGATATGGAGCAAAGATGTGCCTGCCAATTTGAGGGATACCTGGGAAAACTGTTACATGCTTTCTTTGAAAGGTATCAAATTTTCACCGCACCGGCGGCCGGTCAATTCCTCGATTCAATCGATCTTCTCCGCACGAAACTAGCTAGTGCTAATACAATCGATTCCTCGGCCGGCCTAGTAGCTATATGTAATTCCCTGGGATTTTTCCCCATTTGTTCTAGCCTATGAGATCTCTGTTCCGCTACTCTATTATTCCAAAGAAGGTACAAATCTGGAGTGGGAAGCGAATGTTGGGTAGCGTGGGATAGTAGGTTTCCGCTGGTCTGAATATATACAGTAGGTGAGTATGGTCCTCCTCGGTTTAAACTGGGACCAACTATATTGTTTCGTTTGTTTACGGGAGGGCATAGCCGTTGTTATGTATCTCTGATGTTCACTTCGATGGTACTTCGCGTCCTTGGTTCACGCTGGTGCGCCAGTCAGCTCGTTTTCATACGCGCGTATCATATTTCGATTTGCTGCTAAGGGTGTGTTTGGTAGCCCGTATCTGCCCAGAGATTCTCACCCCACCCTAATTTTGGGTGTTTGGTAGCCCGGTTTAGCCATCTGGGCCATGCCCATTGCATACAGAAAACGCTCCTCAGCCCTGCCCACTTGAGAAGCTCGAATCGAGCTTCTCCCCTGAGCCTGGGCGAGGTCATCCCGAAATAATCCCCACGCCTGGGCCCCAGCGGCGCGTTGCGACGCCAGCGGCCAGCCCCGAAAAAATTCTGGGTCATTTTCCCCCGTTTCTTTCCCTTGTCACGCTGAGCACGGAGGAGTACTAGACTACCAGCACCGCCGCCCAGCTCGCGCCGCCATGGAGAAGGTCCGTCGGCGCCACCCAGCTCGCGCCGCCACGGGAGGAGGACCACCGCTGCCTCCTCGCTCCGCCCGGAGCCTGCTCTTTCCGCCATGGCCGCCTCGAGCGAGCTACTGCGCCGTCAGGGAAGAGCCCAAGCTCGTCGCGCCGCCACGAAGAAGGACCACTCCGCCGCCCAGATCGTGCCGCCCACGGAGGACTACCTCCGCCGTCTCCTCGTGCCGCCATGGAGGACCGCCGTGGCCGCCTCGTCGCGCCGCCACGGAGCAGGCAAGCGCCGGAGACGAGCAGTCCACTGATTGGGAATTTTGGAGGACCTGATTGCTTCTTTTGTTTCTATCCAAGGTCCTTTGTGTAAGATGTTGGACCTATTTGTAATTTCGTTTCCTGGACTCTAAAATCAGCACGTCCCAAGGCATACAGCCTACCAAACAGCATCTCACCCCAGATTTTCTCAACCCATACAGGCCACCAAACAGAGAGGCAAATCTCAGCCCAACCCGGCCCATATCAGCATGTCTCACTTGGGAAAGGTCTGGTGAGGTGATACAACCTACCAAACACACCCTAAGTTTTTCTTTTTGTTTCGTCCTGAGTAGGACGATAAGTTGTTGTTGTTCCGAATATTAAATTGTCGCCTCCTCAGTTTAGCCTGGCGTTCGTTCGCGCGGGTGAAGTGAAACTGGATATAACCCTTTTTTGAGTGCACGAATGGACGGTTTCAAACTTGGCCATGTTGTGGTTGGTTAGCCATGATAAAGATATACTGTATAGAGAACTTGAATTGTGTGTTTGTTTAGGAAATCTCTCTTAATGGAAAGGTGAAGCGACTCCAGATGGACAGATGGACACCGAGCACGACTCCGGTCGTGATTTGGTTTTTGCTTTTCTAATGAGATAAACAAAGCATTATCCAAGATAGAAGATGCCTGTACATTAAAGCAAGTTCTTATGGTTGGCTTAGCGCGACGCGACCGTATGGCTGTGGATTGAAAATCTGGGCATTATTCCCTGGTTAGTCGGATGTGATCTTGCAACTGTTTCTAATCGTTGAGACATCGTCGGCCTAGCACGGTGTGTTGACCGACATGGTGAACAGTGGCGGAGCGAGCTCAGGATTGGAGCCCAGGCAAGACAGTGAGTACAGCAAAGCTAGCAGAGAGGATTTCTGTCCCGTGAAGTGGTGGATTTTTATAAAATTGACCACAAAGGTGGTGATTTTACGCTATCAACTCTTCCATTTCCTGTCACCGGCTTGTGTATTGTGCTACCGGCAGAGAGGAGCGTACATCTCTAGGGGAGACGGAGAATTGAAGAAACGGTGGGATAAGTGGTTGTGTAGGAGGTTGTGAGGAGATGGCCTCCCACTCTCCCAGAGACACCCATGATTTTTTTTTTTTTTGCCTACATTTGGTGCTACGGCTATCAGAAAGCAGGGACATAATTGGAATTTCCACTAAAATGTTTGCAGTTATTTGAGACACAATTCAAGCTTGTGGCTGATGTTGCATCGGAAGAACTCGCTCAAATGTCCACACAGGTCGTTTTTTAGCACCTAAAACTGCGGGATGGATATGAGGAGTGTACATTTGGGCTACATATTGGGCTCGTACAGTTTTGGCTTCTATCTCAAATATATCCACATACAAATGGGAAATAGAACGAGAGAATAGACAAGAGTGATGAGAGGAACTAGATCAACTTTCTCATTAAGCATACCCACGGCTATGTGTGATTCAGATGCGGGCGTGACGGGGGCAGCGGCACATAGTTCACCCCCAGCCACTGCCACGCATAGAGACATCATGAGGGAGTAAAGTTCAGAGTTCCGCTAATAATAGAGATAAAATTCAGAGTTGTATTTATTTTATTTGCGGCGAATGAACAAATAATTGGGGAGAAGAAACTAATCTGAAATGAACAAACTAATCAGGATGCTCTGTTTTGCTACAAGGTAAGACTGTAGAGGGCGTCTACTCACTATTATCAGGAGGAGTTCAGAGTGTTCAACCAGACTGGAAATGTTACTACAGACAGTCAGCGGCCATCCAAGGTAAGGCTACTCTGCTTTCCTCAAGGTATAACAAAACACCTCCCAACCACCTCCAATCTTCCTCTCCAGTGTGCTGCACGACAATCAGCCGCAGCCGGATCAGGAAGGAGGAGGAAGGGGTGTCCTCTCAGGCGCCCTCGCAGCCAGCTCACTGGAAATCAGCCACAACATCGCAAACAAGGAATCGTCGACGACGGTGATCGCCGCCTAGTTGAAAAGCAAGAACGGAGCGGGAATGTGTTTCACAGCGTGTTTGTGAGGAGATGGAGGCTGATGTTGCATCCACAGTGGCACTCCGGCCTTTTATGCCCGAGACGGTGAGTGAGAGGAGGAGAAACAGCTGAAGCTAAGTGAGAAGTTTCCAGGAAAAATACCCACCCAAGAGAATACGGTAGGAAAGAGAGACAGGTGTTGACCTCGGGATGACGCGCAGGGGCTGTCGCTGGAGACGCTGAAACGAGTAAGCTATGTAGATACTGTCTGTGCCAATCGTCATGGTTGTCGTCACCATTGTACTAAAAAGGAGAAATTTCCAGACAAGTTGCACCACCGACGGATGATCTTAAATTCTTAATGAACTGTTTTTACCTGAATATAATGGACACATAGAACTAGAAATGAATGAGCAAGTACTGTAATGTTGAGTCATACCTGATCGAAGAAGCTTCATCGGATGATGATCCCTTGCCAGTACTAGTGGGGGTGGTGGTTGTTGTGGAAGACGCCTTGGCTCTCCAACACGCATGCAATAGTGGACTAATTAATCTTGGAGAACGATTTGCAAGAGCTCATGCTAGAAAACAAGTCGAGAGCAGCCCGCGTGCAGTGAGACGGGAACACGACTTGACTAGTTGACCTGCGGTACTGACGATCAGAGCATGCAGCTCAACTTCCTGTTTCGTCTTTGTTACTATGTATATCCTGCAAGACTGCAAAACCCTCGTATTTTCCTAAAGAATTTTTTGCCTGAATTATTCAGCTATAACCCACAAATCTGCAGAAACTGGACAGACACTTCGGCAAGAAACAATTTCGACAAAGAATGGAACATCTTCACTATAATAATCCGGACCTGGCAACTTTTACAATTTTACACGGCGCCCATCTAACACCCTCGTGATTCTTGCACACTACCAAGTATACAAAACACCAACATATATCCCAAACATCTACAGGAACGGAGAACCCAGACAAGAGAAGAAACCCTAGCACACTATCGTCCTATTGGCTACCCACCTAGAGTCGGGGGCTTGGAGAATAAACCCCGGAAACCTCCCAGCCTTGTTCTTCCTTCACCAACGAGAGTAGAGTAGGCCACGAAGATCCACCTTATAATCCACCACCACCGCAATATATCCAGACAAGCGGGACGTACCGTGTTACGCGGCCCGAAGCTAGGTAAACCATTGTGTGCTTGTGTTTGAGCTCGGAGACCGACTTTGGAGCACCTCGCGCCCACTACCGGAGAACTAGGGGGTGCCTAGCATCCCGGTGTCCGTGCTCCGATAAGAGACATTTATTAAATATTTTCTTGCATTTGCAGAAGTTTGCATTTGTACTGGTCCAAGTAAGTACAGTGCATTAGTGTAGGTTCACCCAAAGAATACTTATCTAAACACTGAAAAAAATTAGAGATATCCTTAGGAACGTTTTAATCATCATAAGTAACACCACCGGCATGTCCTTTGTGCTAAAAAGGATTGAGCCACTTACTGTAATTATTATTACTTGTTTTTACATTCTGGTCTTTTACTTATTTGGTATTACAAAAATCCCTAAAAACTTGCATTATAATATTTACAGTGAAATCTTGCTCGAAATCACTTGTCAACACATTCTGCTCCTCGTTTGGTTCGACACTGTTATTTATCGAGAGTATTACGATTGATCCCCTATACGTGTGGGTCAACAGACACAGATAAAGCTGAGTAAATCGTGTGCGAACACTCTCGACCATCTACCAAGAGTTGTCTGACACGATTCTTCTTGGGCGAAACCGTTTATGATAGTTTTGTGCCAAAAATTACACAACACGATTATTCTTAGGCGAAACCGTGTGCGATATTTTGTGCTAAAAGTTACATTTCACACACGATTTTGTTGGCAGTAACCGTCTATGATATCTCTTGTTTTGCCAAGTTTAACAACATTTGAACAAACTCTGAAAAATGTCAAATCTTGTTGTTGGAAATGAGTACTAGACATAATGGAATCTGGTTAGTAATATTTGGATGGTATTAGTTGGTATCGAAAGACTCCATTAATTCAAGCGCATGGTTTTCCCTTCCTGCTGCAAAAAGATTGAACATCCCAATCGCACATTAAATATATATAACACATAAGAACTACCTAATACCTATCTGAACATATTCGTCATCACTCGTCAGAGAGGAGGATGACGTCTTCATCGCTGGCAAGACCCTTGCCATTGCTTTAGGCCTCTCCATCATCGCTGGCGGGGCCCTTGCCTTGCTTGAGGAGTCTACATCTTTGCCGAGCAGGGTGCCAGAGTCTGAGGTCTGAACAACGTCGGCGAGCGGGTTGTCGGACTGACCGGTTTTCCACTTGACCAAACGCCTTCTGAAGGCACCCATCCAGAGCCGCGTCTAGTTATTTAAGTCATGCCCTATGCGCAGCAGCGCACGCACCTGGAACATTTGAAGGGTGGGGAAACACTCCTCGACACGCAAATGCACCAATGCTTACTCACATCTGGCTGACGCGACGGACATCTCCACCAATTTATGCTCCGCCATTTCCTCTGGGTGGCCAGAGGCTCGTCCGACGACGAATCCGAATAGTCGTCTTTGGTCCTCTACAGCCATGAGGGCAACGAAGTTACCCCCATCTCCGTGCGCTAGGGGCAGATCCTCCTGCGCCTCGTTCGGCGTGATATCGAGTGGGGCTATTGTGGACATCATCACGTCTGGTTCCCACGGCGCGAGGTTGGTTGAGCTACCCAGCTACGGCCGCTGATGGCAACACCTCCTCTGAGTCTGACGGGGCAAGGTAAATGAAGGTACCCCATGCCCGAGCTCCCATGGTTTCCGTGCTGTGTGGCATTGTACAAATCCTTAATAAACAAATGGACATGTTCGTCGAACCAATTTATACTCAAACGAGAAAAACCAAAAGGCGGGAACAACATGGTATTTCATACTTCACGAGATTTCCAAAAAATGTGGAATACAAAATATTATACAAATTACAACATAAAACTAATCATGTGCAATAGCATGATGTAGCGCACACAATATACTTAAGATAATCCTATGCGATTGTCAGCACAATTTCATACAATCACATTCCAACGAAGCTTGTGCGGTACTCGGAACCAATGTACACGTGTTGTTTAATTATACCCGTGTGGGGTACCGCCCACATGCTTAGAAACTAAAACCGTATCTGAATCTTTGAACGACACCGTTCAGAGTCTCGCACACTGTTTTTTTTGAAGCGGGGCAAAAAGATTTGCCTTTTCTATACATACTATTAAAAGAGCAAACTTGTGTTGATACATTGAATCTGAGCTCTTCAATATTTGGCTAACGGTCCAGATCGCTCCAATGTTTGACAATTCAACACAAATCCACTTTTGCCCGTTTTACCCTCCCACCAAATCACATAATACTGCTAATGTCATCGTACCGGTTCGTTTTATTTCAACAGACCTAAACAAGTTCGTATTGATTAAGGACCTTCCGGCCCAAAGCAAGACGACACTACCGGAAACGCACGAGACGCCGACGGCCGGAAGCCGTCGGCGTATAACGAAAAGCCGTCGGCGTATAGATACGCCGATGGCAGCCGTCGGCGTCTTCCCGTCGGCGTACCGGCATTGCCGTCGGCGTATCCGAACCCCGTCGGCGTACGTGGTGTGGGCCCCACAAGACGGCATCCGACCGTTTCCGTCAGAGCACCATACGCCGACGGCATTGCCGTCGGCCTATGAGTGCTGATTTTTTTTAATTTTTGAATTTTTTTTTAATTTTTTTTTGAATTTTTTTTAACTTTTTTTTAACTTTTTTAATTCTTTTTATTTGATATTTCGAAATTTTCAACTTAGTCACATACTTAATTCTTAATTGCACACTTAATTATAGGTCAAAGTACTTACCCTGGTCAAACTTCCCGTTCGGTCACCCATCCTCCAGCCCGAGCACGCTTAACTTTTGAGTTCATTCCAAACTAGCTTCCAAATGAGAAATTAGAACTTACTGATATTACTACCCTATCAATCATATTAACCCCTCGGTTATGATGTTGCACTTTTCGTTGTTTAAATTTTAAAAATTTGTTTGAGTAAAGTAACAATGATTATGTAATAATATATTTCGAATAAATAACAATAAAATGAATTTTACTTTATTATTTTCCTTTTTACATTTAATATGGAATAATTCGTATCTTTAAATCCGTAAATCGAAATTTCACAAATTAAATACCTAAATCGATTAGAAAAATGAGAGGAATTCAAATATTTCATCCATATCATCTTTTGCATCACAAAAACCTTGATAGTTATAGGAGGTTTTTATAAAAAAAACATTCACAGAAATAAGCTACGAGGTACAAAGATGTATGGTTTTCGACTGAAATGAGGTAGGGTATAACATTTAACATAGCAAAAAATGTCGGAATGAGGAAATATTTGACACACTGGTGTATCTTGGTTGTAGAATAGTATTGACTAAAGGGTTTAGGGTTTTCGTTGAATAAAAAACCCATTTTTCATTTTTTTAGTGTCAAAACAGGCTTTTTTTGTGAAGCAGCTACCAAAACGGCTCACCGAAAAAGTAACATCCAAATAGATAGAAAATAGTAGACCATCTTATAAGTGCATTTAACCTTGGGTTTGGATATAAAAACATACTTGGGTATTTCAAACATTTCAAATAAGTTCCTGCCGATTTCGCTGAAAGTGGGTCTGATTTGAACTACGAGTGCCGCATAGTTTGGTCATGATTTTTTGAAAAAATCACTTTTAGATACAAAATGTATACTTTCTTTAGAGATCTTTGACGGTTTTTGTTGGATCGAAGTTACGGTTAGGTTTAGGTTTATCGTTAGGGTTTACGGTCTCGGTTTCGGGTTAGGGTTAGACATAACTAATTTAAAAAAAATCAAAAAAATGGAAAACCTTCACGTGGCATCCTTTTATGTGACCTACCACCTGGAAAAAATTATAAACATGAGTTATGAAGGTTTTTATAAAAAAACCTTCACAGAAATGAGCTACGAGGTACAAAGATGTATGGTTTTCGACTGAAATGAGTTAGGGTATAACATTTAACATAGCAAAAATGTCGGAATGAGGCAATATTTGACACACTGGTGTATCTTGGTTGTAGAATAGTATTGACTAAGGGGTTTAGGGTTTTCGTTGAATAAAAAACCCATTTTTCATTTTTTTAGTGTTAAAACAGGCTTTTTTTGTGAAGCAGCTACCAAAACGGCTCACCGAAAGAGGAACATCCAAATAGATAGAAAATAGTAGACCATCTTATAAGTGCATTTAACCTTGGGTTTGGATATAAAAACATACTTGGGTATTTCAAACATTTCAGATAAGTTCCTGCCGATTTCGCTGGAATTGGGTCTGATTTGAACTACGAGTGCCGCATAGTTTGGTCATGATTTTTGAAAAAATCACTTTTAGATCCAAAATGTATACTTTCTTTAGAGATCTTTGACGGTTTTTGTTGGATCGAATTTACGGTTAGGTTTAGTTTTATCGTTAGGGTTTACGGTCTTGGTTTCGGGCTAGGGTTAGACATAACTAATTTAAAAAAAATCAAAAAAATGGAAAACCTTCACGTGGCATCCTTTTATGTGACCCACCACCTGGAAAAAATTATAAACATGAGTTATGGAGATTTTTATAAAAAAAGCTTCACAGAAATGAGCTACGAGGTACAAAGATGTATGGTTTTCGACTGAAATGAGCTAGGATATAACATTTAATATAGCAAAAAATGTCAGAATGAGGCAATATTTGACACATTGGTGTATCTTGGTTGTAAAATAGTATTGACTACGGGGTTTAGGGTTTTCGTTGAATAAAAAACCCATTTTTCATTTTTTTAGTGTCAAAATAGGATTTTTTTTTGAAGAATATAGTTTGAGCAATGTGTATGATGATGCAGATCTACTTATCCTCTTCGAAATGAGCTAAAAAACATCGAAATCCGACTTCCAATGCAAAAGTTATGCTCAAAACGGTGAGTAAATAAAAAATAGAGCTAGGCCGACGGCATTGCCGTCGGCGTATCTCAAAAAAAATATATATATATATAGGCCGACGGCATTGCCGTCGGCGTATCTAAAAAAAAACAGAAAATATAGGCCGACGGCATTGCCGTCGGCGTATCTTCATAGGGAGACGGCCGTTCCAGCGCCGTCATGGCGGCCGTTAGTGGGGGCTTCTACGCCGACGGGAGTTTGTACACCGACGGCGGCCGTCGGCGTATGAATGTCTACGCCGACGGGGTTTCGTATGCCGACGGCCCGTTCGTCGGCTTCCCAAACTCTACTTGTACGCCGACGGCCCCGACATTTGGCCGTCGGCGTATAATACGGCCGTCGGCGACTTGTGTATTTCCCGTAGTGCGACGAGGATGACCGTCGAGCGTGCACTGCCTGGCCGGGCTCATCAAGGCGTGGTTCAGGTCTTCAATATTTGGCTAACCGTATGCTGTGCACATGATGAACTTCCTCAACCTGCTCATCGAGCGGGCGCTCCGGCAAAGACGACAACAAGAGCAGAAGAAGCAGCCGACAGCCTAAAATTGATCGGTTGATTGACGTTACATGTAGTGGAGTGCACGTCTGTGCTTAATTCGATCGCTTAGTCCCGTACGCGCTTAGTTGATTTTATTCAGTTTCCAGGTGTTCATACGTACAGTACTGTACTATAAGCTGACCTGTACCTGAGCATAGCTAGGATCCAGCAAATCAGCTAATCCGTGTGTGTGTTTCGATTATCTATGCTCTGATTATGGTTAATCACATTTTAATTCACACATAATTTTGACCTCACGAGAGTTTGTGCTTAATTCTTTAGAACGAAATTTCAGAATCTGATCATGTGTGTCTGTTCTCAGTGTCTCGGAACTAGAGCAACTTCAATAAAATTTGTGACAATTGTGCGCTTCTATACTTTGTTCGAATAAAGGGCGATTTTATTAAAATCAATGTTGAAACAAACTTCTATACTCTACCTAAAGCTACACACAAACTTTCATGTAATTTCAGTTTTTTATGATGTGCAACTTACTCATCGGTGGAAAAAGAAAATCATTACACTAATGATCATTACATCTGTTTAAAACCTCATTATGGAACACATACACAATTGCCCACAATTTCCATATTCCATATCCCATGGTCATGGTAGCTAGGCTCCTACTACTCAATAGAGAGTACACTCAGATGACGTGGAGTCGAACAGCGGGGCAGCAGGTACTTCCTCCCGTGCGCGCCGTTGGCGTTGTAGCTAGCTCCGGTCACCTTATCAATAACTTGTGCCGAGCCGAAAGAGCACGTCTTTATCATTGCGCACCCGTTCTTGAAGCTTATGTCTGAGGTTTGTGTCCTTCATGATAAGATATAAAAGAAGAAATTCACATATATCCGCAAAAATCCATTTTGGGTTGTAGGTCTAGACGATCCTATTATGAAAAAACATATTTCGCAATGTTCAAAAATTCTGGAAAAAAAATCGAATGAACATACAAACATTTTACATGGGCACAATTTTTTTGTTAAGAAAATACACTTTATATGCCTTGTGTAAAAAAGATAAAAAAAAATGTCCAGTAAAAGTTGTTTTTAGCACCGAATTTGTCTTTTTATACCGAACACAAAAAAACTGATGCACCATAAATCTGGTAGTAATTTCCTACTTGTAAACTGTCATGTTTAATTATGAAAACGTGCGTTCCACGTACATTCCAACTAGTCATTGATATAGAAGAAAAGAATTGGCCAGTTTATAAGGAAAACCGGCCGAAAACCGATACAAACACAAAACACAACACACCGGCCCCAAGGCCGCGCTCCAGACTAGTCGATGGCCACACCGCCCGAGCGGCCAAAGCCAACACCCACGCCCCTCAATGCAACAAGGCGGAGAAAAGAAACCGGAGCCGCCACTCCGACATCCACGCCGGCTCCAGAGCCGCGCACCACCAAGCCGAAGACGGGAAGAGCACGCCGCCGCCTACCACCAACTCTCCTCGGGTCCCTCCGGCCGGCGAAGTATCCAAGACGAGGTCCCAAGAGACAAAACGACGCAGAAGCGCCGCCCCCCGCCCGATCCCACGAAGGATCAAGGTTTCCCCCGGAAACTTCCGGGCGAAAAAAGAGATAAACATCACCTCAGCGTCGTCTTCAGGAAGAAAGCGACGCCCCGGGGCGTCGCCACCGCCTGCCCTGGTCGGCGACCAGGGCAAGGCTTTTGCCCGGTGATGAATCGCAAAGCTCCGCCCGCCACAGGGACCGGCCAGACCGCCGCCGCAAACCCGCACACAGACCGCCCGCCCCACGCGCCCGACGTCTGAGGCCACCAACGGAAACTAGGCGCCGGGGCCGAGAACCGCCTCGCGCCAAGCCACCTCCTAGCTCGCTCGATGAAGACAGCCATCCGGGCCCGCCGCCCCGACTTCCGGGCACCACGCCAAGCCGCAGCCAGTGAGAGCCCACCATGGTCCGTCCGTGAAGCGTCGTGGAGGAGCCGAGACGCCCGCCGTCGAAACCGTCGGAGCAAAGCAAGCGAGCCCAGCCCGCCGCACACAGCCATGCCTAGGCTCCCCTGTTGAATCCGTTAGGATCATCTAGGTCTAGATGGATCACGGTAGAATCTCTTTTAGGGTTTCTTCCCTTGCGGTGTGACGGATGCGAGAGAGAGAGACCAAGAGAAGAGAGAGAGATGAGATCGACGGTGTCTACCTTCTCTTGCAACAGAACCCACCCGGTGTGCCGGCCATGGTGGAGGTGGCCGGCGATGGCAGAATGGCGGCGGGGTAGAGGTGCTTCCCGTCGCTGTCCGGCTTCCTTGATCGGTAGGTGGAGGTGGGGTGGCCATGACTGTCTTGGCGTGCGTGCCCTAGTGGTCCCCACCTCCCTTTATAGCCGGTGCGACAGGGGCCCTAACCCAGAACGGTTTGGGCTCCCCCGATCAGGGAGCCGAGTCAAGGGTCCGTGCTAGCCGTTGGGCTAACACGGTGGAGATCAACCTAACATTCTCCCCCTTGATCTCAACTTTATCTTTTACTTTTCTCATTTCATCACAGATCGATACATAGAGCATGTTTCATCGTCTCAGCTCAATTGCCGATAGAATCAGACAGCTACAATGTACGCCTCCATTCAGAAATAGATTCTTTAATCTTTTTGGGCCTCTTTATTGTCCGGAAATCATATAGACTATACCATAAAACCCATGTCGACTATGTGTTCTTCAAAACACACTGGGCGGTAAGCCTTTAATTAGCAGATCTGCAAACACTTGAGTGTTTCTTTTATCTGTTCCACTTATGCTCCAAGCATTTCAACATAATTCCGGACTTTCTCCTTTACAACGTATAACTTTGTGTCAATGTGTTTGGCACCACACTTGACTCGTTGTCTTAGGAGTGAATTACTTAATGGTTATTGCTGTTGTCAACCATTATCAATTCCGGGTACAGGTTTACTTAACCATTTTGCCTATCCCTCAGCCTCATATGATGCTATAACATGTCTTTACATCACACTGATGTCAATCTATTAATTCTTTGGAGATTTTCCACACAAAAACTCCAAATGTGAAATTTAGCGACAATTGTGGATTTCGCTATATATTTCACAAAATTCTTTCAGAGTACTCACAACCTTTTGAAAACACTCTTATAGATCTATCTTTGTACTCACAACCTTTTGAGAGCACAATGTTTCTTTTATCATGAGGCCGATATCTTTGATTCCATTCCAGTGATCTATCTGGATTGGACATTGCCAAAACAACCCGGATACGTGAATTGTCAGGGTAATATTGAGCAACCAACAGCGGAAGCATATGGTACCATATCCATTTGATCCGTTCTATGTTATCTCTTGGAACACTAAAGTTCCCAATTCCATTACCCTTGACCATAAAGACAGGCATAGGTTTCTCGACATGCATGCTCTAGGATGAAACACAGTTTTTACCTTGATTGGGTTGTGTTGGTATTTCTGTATGGGATTAGGCTGCAAAACATCGCCCTAGCCTATTCCTCGCTGAACCCCACTTCTACAGAATAGCTAATTTTCCCGCATGGTAGTTTAAGATGGAGGAAATGCTGGATCAATAAGGTGGTGCATACCGTAAATTCTTGACTTTGACCAAAGCTAAAACACATGGAAATTTGAGATGAGAAAGTACTGTATTAAGATGAATGGTGCATACCTTCTATTCTTAAGTAGTCGTCGGAGTTTGTCGATCAGATGTTTTTCATCCAATGTGGCTAGATCACCCCTATCCTCATTCTTGTCCAGCTTCAAGAGAGTTTCTTCTTCTTTCGAAAGATTCGGCAGTGCCAGCTTTGTATCAATAACCAGGAACAAATCCAAGAGAATATCCTTGAGAACTTTCTTCACTTCAGGGTTCGACCCACTGAAACAAATGCATAACGATCAAATTGTGCTTGAAGCCTATCATACATCGCCTTGGCAAGAGTTGTCTTGCCAAGTCCTCCAATTCCACAAATTGAGACTATCTTGAGCTGCTGCTCGGAAACGCCACCGTCGCCGCCTATCAGCCTCTTGGTTAGATCTTGCCTTGGGCCTTGAATGCCAATGATGAGATCCTTCTGGTTCTTGTACAGAGCTAACAGACGAGGGTCAACGTTGTTTATGCTAGCTTGGTTAACAACAACGTCATCAACCTTGTATCTTTCACGCAGAAGAGCTGCCTTATGGGCACGACCCATGACCTCCTTGATCGCATCAGCGATCTCATGGCGAGCCTTGCCTTTGGTGAACAATTTTGACATCCTCTCAATTTGCGCTTTGAGTTTGTTCGAGTCGGGAGCTGGATCAGAGCCCTCGACGGACGCCAAGAAGTTGTCAACGACATCCTCCATGTCATATGACAGCTCCCTGACATCGTCGGCCCAGATCTTCACCTGCTTGTCGAGCTGGTCCCATGGCACCTCGGCCACCTTGGTAAGGGCAGCGTGCATGCTCCTCATCTCTTTCTGGAGAAATCTAATGTCTTTCTTGGCGCCTTTCTGCAGCTTGTACTCCTTCATGAGCAGCTCGCCCAGCTTGGGAGCAAGCTTCCCATAGCACCCGTCACCACCTCCATGCCTCTCTTTTTGGTCGATCTCAGTGTCGGGATCAATTGGTAGCTAACTGGAGGTGTAGATCTATGTGTACTTATAAATGGACGATGAACTGTTATGCGTTGACCGTGTGCAGTGCCTTGTGGGAGTACTGGAAATGCGTAATGTGCTGTGACGACTTGAGATATGGACAATTAAGGAGTACTCTATGTGCAAGATGGCTTTACTTATTAGTTCAAGTTTTGCAAAAGCAAATGGTCCATATGAAGTTTCCTCGATGTCTGAAAGCAAGAAGGCAAGGTCCCCAATGATACATGGTTGTTTTCACATGCGTGATGTGTCCTTCTTTCTTTTGCACCAATCATACAAGTTTCTGGACCACCTAATCACAAGTTGCAAGTTACAACTTTTTTGAAGGAAATTATGTTCGTCTCCGGGTTAGAATAGACACCTCAAAACCTTTGGTGCGGTTTGTATCTCTGACCATCCCGGAGCTGGGGAAGAAGAGGTTAGCTGTCAAGTATGAGAAGGTTCCTTTTTTCTGTAAGAGGTGTGGCCTCTTCGGTCATGACCATGAAGAATGTGGCGATGGTGTTTGGGAAGATAAACAGTTGCAGTATGGCACATGGATGCTTGCTACTCGAAGGGCAGTTCAGTCGAATCCAGCTCCTAGGAGATTTACACCCACTGCCCCAAGCCGTGGTGGTTATGCTGCTAGGGGAGGTACTACACATGGTGGCCCTAGGAAACGATCCTCGGATGATGCAGGTCTAGACAATGATGAGGACCTGAAGTCTACTGCTGATAGTCCCTTGAAAGATGGCAAGGAAATTGTACCAGTTGATAAAGATGCTGATAGTAATGCTAAGAGAAGGCTTGATATGGAAAACAAGGGAGAGGACATCGTGGGTTCAGAGTTGGCTCCTCTCGCTGATCCGGTAGCCCCTGGCTCTGTGGGCACCCCGCCCCCTCCCCTCCATACATTAAGAATAAAGAGAGAAAAAAGGTGAGAAAGACTGATGATTCCGACACTTCTATGGCAAATTCGGCGGCCTCCCCCGAGGAGGGCCGCCGGGCCCAATGAGTATCTTGGGGTGGAACAGCCGGGGAGGGGCCCCCGCGACTGTTCGAGAACTAGTCACTCTAGTTCACACCCATAAGCCCTGCCTGGTTTTTATCTGTGAAACTAGGCAATCTGATGATCGAGTTAGAAACCTGAGATTTCGTATTGGAATGAAAGATTGCCTCCACGTGAAAGGGGAGGGCTCTGGGGGAGGCATTGCTCTTTACTCTCAGGAGGGTTTGATTGTGGATCTCCTGTCTTGCAGTAAACGTCATATCGATGTGCATATTAGTGGTGGCCCATTCGAGAGTAGATGGCGAGGTACCTTTGTCTATGGCGAGCCTAAACCTCAAGACCGTCATCATATGTGGACGAAACTGAGGCAGATCAAGAATAGATCGAGTGAGCCTTGGCTCATGCTAGGTGACTTTAATGAAGCTATGTGGCAAGAGGAGCATTTTTCTCTCTCAAAACGCTCTGAAAGGTTGATGCAGGAATTCCGGGAGGTGCTATCTCACTGTGACCTGCACGATATTGGCTTCATTGGCACCCCTTGGACCTTTGATAATAAACAGAAGGGTGATCGAAACGTTAAAGTGAGGTTGGACCGTGCAGTGGCATCGCCGGCGTGGACAGCCCGTTTCCCCAATATGAGGCTCCGGCATCTGACTTCGCCAAAGTCTGATCACTGCCCGCTTCTTCTCTCTGCCGATATTGGGTTGGGTAGACCCCCGTCTAGACCTATTCGACGTTACGAAGTCATGTGGGAGAGGGAACCGTCTCTGGCAGCGGCAGTGGAGGAATCCTGGTCGAGACGAGTGCCAGTTGATGATCTAGGAGACATTAATACCTCGCTGAAGTCTGTAATGAGCAACTTATATTCCTGGAAAACAAAACATATTGGCTGTGTCCCGAAGGAAATTGAGAGGAAAAGAAAGCAATTAGAAGATCTCTCTTTGCTGGTTGATGCTGAAAGTGTGGCAAGAAAAAGAATTCTAGAGAAAGAAATGGATGAACTCTTATATAGGGAGGAAATATGTGGCTCCAGCGTTCCCGTATTTCATGGCTGCGTGAAGGTGATCGCAACACGAAATATTTTCATAGACGTGCATCTAGTCGATGGAAAAAGAACCGCATTAGCAGACTCAAGCGGGCTGATGGTACCTGGACGGCTGATACAAATGAAATGGAGACTATCACTCGTGACTTTTTCCAGGGGCTCTATGCTAGAGATGAAAATATTGATCCCACTATCATTACCGATTTGCTACATCAATGTGTGAATGATGATACTAATGAAAAACTCTGCGCTCCTTTTTCTGAGAAAGAAATCAGTGATGCCCTCTTCCAAATTGGCCACTGAAAGCTCCTGGACCTGATGGTTTCCCTGCCAGGTTTCTTCAGAGGAATTGGGATCTCTTGCGTGATGATGTGGTGAAGGCGGTCCAAAGGTTCTTTTCTGATGGAGTGATGCCTGATGAGGTAAATGATACTGCTATAATCCTTATTCCAAAAAAGATAATCCGGAAGAGGTGAAGGACTTCAGACCCATTAGTCTGTGTAATGTTGTGTTTAAAGTGGTTTCTAAATGCTTGGTGAATCGGATGCGGCCTACCCTTCATGATATCATCTCTCCGACCCAGAGTGCCTTCATTCCGGGAGACTCATCACTGATAATGCTTTGGTGGCCTTTGAGTGCATTCACTCAATTCAGACAGGTTCAGCTAGTCGCAAGAATTTCTGTGCGTATAAATTGGATATGGCTAAGGCGTATGATCGTGTGGACTGGAGATTTCTGGAAGGGGTTTTAGCGAAACTTGGCTTTCATAGTAAATGGATTCGGTGGGTTATGGCTTGTGTGACCACCGTCCGCTACTCAATTCGCTTTAACGGGAATATGTTGGATCCCTTCTCTCCAACGCGTGGGCTGCGCCAAGGTGATCCTCTTTCACCATATCTATTCTTGTTTGTGGCTGATGGTCTCTCGTGTCTCATCAGGAAGGAGATTGAGTCTGGAGCTCTAAATGATTTGCACCTTAGTAGGAGAGGACCGGGTGTCTCCCACCTTCTTTTCGCTGATGACTGCCTCCTCTTCTTTGAGGGTTCTCTGACCCAAGCAGAGGTGGTCAAGGCTATTCTTGACAAGTATGAGAAAGCCACGGGCCAGCTTGTTAGCCTGGGTAAGTGTTCGATCCTTTATGGTGATCAGGTTCCGGTTGCTACCCAAGATAATATCAAAGCACTGTTGAAATATGACACTTTGTGCTTCGAGGAAAAATATCTTGGCCTTCCAGTTCCTGAAGGAAGACTAAAGAAGGGCAAACTTCAGTCTACAAAAGAGAGGTTCTCAAAAAAAGCAAATGATTGGGTTGAGAAGTATATGTCTGGTGCGGCGAAGGAAATCCTCATAAAGGCGGTATTACAATCCCTTCCAACTTATGCGATGGGTGTGTTTAAATTCCCTGCAGGCCTTGTTGAGGATCTCTCAAAAATAGTGCGTGATTTTTGGTGGGGAGATGAAGAAAATCGTAGGCGTATGCATTGGATGTCATGGGAGAAAATGACAAGACCGAAATGTCAAGGTGGTATGGGTTTCCGAGATCTTCGCATCTTTAACCAGGCCCTCTTGGCAAGACAAGCTTGGAGGCTGATTCATTTCCCTGATAGCTTCTGCGCTCGCGTGTTGAAAGCAAAATATTACCCCGCCGGAAACCTACTCGACACTGCTTTTATCCAGAATACGTCTCAGTCTTGGCAAGGGGTGATGCATGGTTTAGAACTTCTTAAAAGGGGTGTGATCTGGCGTATTGGTTCAGGATCTCAGGTAAAAATTTTCAGAGATAACTGGCTCCCTAGACTTGATGCTCCTTGTGTTTCCAAAAGGCTGGGCAACAACCGTCGGCGCTGGGTGTCTGAGCTGATAGATCCGATTTCTAGAACATGGAATGAGGGTCTGGTCCGTGCCTGTTGTCCGAAACCTGATGCTGATACTATTTTGTCCATAAAGCTCCCAGTCCGTAGTACCGAGGATTTCGTTGCTTGGTTGCCAGAGAGTAATGGCATTTTTTCTGTTCGCTCAGCGTATGCCCTTGGTATGAGTCCTTCCTATGCTAGACTCAGCGAGGGCCAATCTAGCTCGGAGCCTGCTGGTGATAGGGGAATTTGGAATGTTATTTGGAAGACAAAGGTGCCCCAAAAACTCAAGGTTTTCGCTTGGAAAGTGGCTACTGATACCCTAGCTGTTAAGTCAAATGTCCACCATCGAATAAGGTCGGTTAGTGCTATTTGCTCTGTCTGTGGTCGGGAAACGAGGATGGCCACCATGCCCTTGTTCGTTGCACCCTTGCTCGTGCGTTACGGGATGAGTTAAGGTCCTCATGGCATCTTCCCCCTGAATCGCAATTTTTGTTCTCTGGCAAAGAATGGCTGCTGGTTCTCCTCCAGAACCTTTCTGGCGAGTTGCGTGCGAAGGTTATCTTCCTCCTCTGGCGTGTTTGGCATCACCGTAATAATGTGGTCCATGGTGATGGAAGGCTTCCATCAAGGCTTCAGTACCGTTCCTAGTAAATTACCTGCATTCGTTTTCTGCTGATCCGGATTTGATTGTGGATGTGAAGGGGAAAGCCCCCCTTCTCCCGGACCTATGTTTTACTCCTGCGGATCCAGGTATCTCTGCTACCTGGGTGGCTCCAAAATCCGGCGAGATCAAAGCAAATGTGGATGCTGGCTGGGACCCGGGCACGGGGAAAGCTGGCATTGGAATCATCATCCGAGACCATCTTGGCAGCACTATTCTGTCTGAATGGAAGCCCATCATGGGGTGTGCGACTGCGGAAGAGGCAGAAATTCATGCGGTCTTGGCTGGCCTAAAACACTTGATCTCTTTGCGCCAGTGGCCTGCAGTCCTTGAAACTGATTGCCTCCGTATTGTTCGAGTTCTGTCATGCCATGAGTTGGACCGTTCGGGATGCTGGTGTTTATATGAGGAAGCGAGGGAACTGTTAAAGATCTTCACCCTGATATCTATCCAAAAGGTGGACCGTAGCTACAATGTTGATGCTCATAACCTAGCCAAACTTGGAAAGTCTGGTGTCTCTGGTATTTCATGTAAAGCAACGCCGTTCTGCGCATCGGCAAATGTTGCTAATTTTTTGGATGTGTAACCCCTGTGTGTACTTTCAGCGGGCAAGTTTTCTTACGCACTCTTTTCCTTCCAGGGTACCTAAGGGGGCTGGAAGGTTTTTAATGAGGCGGGCTTGCTCTGCTTAATATAAGTGGTTTACAGTTCAAAAAAAGTTGCAAGTTTATGTACTAAAATGCTCCCGGCTGACAAGTTTGTGTATGTCTAGTGTAATTAGCCTTTTTTTCTCGCTCGATCGGACAAAAAGAATCTACATGTTCCTCGGCTGGCTCCTACTCCTAGTGAAGCTAATTAATTGTGTTGTCTAGTCTTTTTTCCATGAATCTTATCTTGTTTTTAGACAAAACACACACATATATAAGTTGGTCCAAGGTCAGCATCACCGATGCCTCCTCGAATGTTTTGTTAACCTACTGTTATGCTACAGAGGTCGGACATGTTAGCGATGATAATGACATGTCCAAAAACAGCACAACGGCATGTGCATTGAAGAAGTGAAAGTGAGACGGCATGCCATATCATGGATTGCGAGATTGCAGATAAAGAGAGACATGGAGCGAGCGTAGCCTGTGGCGTACCTGTCTCCCTGATGATCTCCTCGTTAACATTGCAGAAGAAATGGTTCCAGCTGTTCCACCTAATGCACACATTTTCGTCAACAGGATTAGATTTAATATATACCGGAGAAAATCGAGACCCATGTCATGACGACGTTCGTCAAACCACAAAAGTCGCGAGCCGTGACCGACCAGGGTTCCCCAACCCACGACGCATATCATCGCCGATATACTTTACGTACCAATGAACCATGGCTGCGTGCCTGCGTCAGTTGTTACAGCGTGCCTGCCATGCGTCAGTACTACTATCCAGAACGGAAATATTGCGTGCAGGGAGGCAAGGAACAAAGGAGACTTTAACAAAAGGGTGCGTCCAACTAAAGCATGATGAAAGCAGAGCGGCTTAACGCCCCAAAGATTTTTGCCATTCTACACCTCTCGCTTCCGCTGCAAGCCAACACATGCCGGCATCATGTAACTTTCCTCGCCGTCGCCGGAGAAGCTACCGTCGTCCACCTATGTCACTAACCACGGCAGATTCTACCACGAGTGTTCAAACCGTATTCTCGACGGTAGATGCTAACAAGAAACGTTCAAACGGCGGCGAGCGTAACGTACGTACCCCATCTGCGGCGTCCTGCCGAGGCCGTTCTGCAACGCCTTCCGCCGCGCCCGCCGCCCGCGCAGCTCGGCCGACGTCGTGGCGTTCCCCGAAACCTCCGCCAGGTGCCCGGGCACCCTGGCTCCCGCGACCGCCGTCGCCGCCACGGCGAGCAGCAACGACGAGCTCGACCAGGCGCGCGCCATGGTTGCTCTCACTGCTCTGCTTCCCACTACTGCCGACTGGAGCGAGCAGAGGAGGTGGGCAGGGTGGTTGGGGCGGAGGTGGTAATGGCGTCGGTGAGTGACTGCTGCTGCTGGGAGACGCGCTTGGCAGGCGCGCGCCTTTATATAGGGCCGCGCGTGCGGGCCGGGCAGGCGGGCCGGGCCCCACCGTTTTCGAAATTGTTAATTGTGGGTTTAATCCCTTCCTTTTATTTTGATCTCCAGATTTAGTTTCCGGACCCCTATCCAGAGGCGCACCACACAAATGCACAGAAGCTGAGAAAAACTGGGGGCTGGAGATTCCGGGTCCTCGGGCCGGAGACTCCGGTGGGCCGGAGACTCCGGTCCTTCTCCGGGGGCACTCCGGGCCCCTATACAGAACCGCACCACAGCAGACACAAAACGCAGCGAAATCAGGGGGACCGGAGACTCCGGGTCACAGGGGGCGGAGACTCCGGTGTGACTGGAGACTCCGGACCCTCTCCGGGGTAGATCCAAACAGAGAGAACCAGAACTGTCATAACTTTTGCAAATGAAGTCCGAATCGAGTGAATCCAATTTTGTTGGAAAGAGGACGACAAGAGCTTACCCTACAAAAGATGTGTGCAAGGAAGCAACCCTCCAACTGACTAGCAGATGCTCGATAGACTTAGACTCTTGCAACACATATAGAGAAAAATCATTTTTTGGGAACTCGTGCCTCAATCTTCGATCCCTAGTCTACCAACGGTTTCCACACAACTTTACATGCAAAGAACCTAAGATTAGGAGGTGCCTTGCTCTTACATATACGGTCGTGCAATGGCCAACACAACACCCCTCAAAGAAAGTCATATAGATCTAGTCAAAACAATCCAAAGAGTCATCTACGATCTGGGTTGATTGGATGGAGTTTCAAAGTTGCACAAATTGGTCCTTCATACTAACAGAGAGGCCGCCCACAAATTCCAGTCGAGCCCCTGGGCCAAACAACGAGAATTTTTGAATTCTAAGATCCACAAAGCCCAACAAATTTGGACGGATCATAAACACACTCTGATTGATCAAAAACATGCTCTGATGCTCTGATTGATCATAAATATGCTTTGGTTGATAAACACGCTATGATTGAACCCCCGAACCTACTAGAATAGAGAAGACTTGCCATTGGAAAGCTCAATCTTGACCGATGCTGAGAACATTGAGGACATGCAATTACGGATGCCAAGCCCACCAAGCCAAGTGGGGAGGCACACATGTCACGAGCCAGAGGGTAGGATCCCCACTTTGGAAGATCAAAACCCTCAATAACCCACTTTGGAATGTCCAATGCCATCAAAATATAGATCAATGCCGCTGCAAGAAACTCCTTGTCAAGGACCGATCGACCCAGCACCTACACCAAGCATATGTCGTTGATTAAAGCCACGGGAGAAGCTGGAGAGCCGCGTCAAGCCGCCACCTCCGGTCACACAATAAAGCTTTGTACAATGTACATTAAGTCCTTTGAGAATTCAATAAACTAGTACGAGCCACATGGTTTTGGGTTTGTTCATTTGGGTTCGACTGGTCCCGAATGACTGCTCGGGGGCTACCCCACTTGTGCAACGACCTCACACTTTCTATTTTCAAGTAGTACGCATGATGCTCCTCGTCGGCTCGATGATCCGACTTTCTGTCTGACGGTGTCCTCTATGTGGCTGCATCACCACAACGCGGGAAGGCGCCAGACTCATTGATAGAAGGTGTGCTCTAATCTCACATAAATCTCGACATTCTACGTGCTTACGTCAAGTTTGACGGAAAACCAAAAAATTGTGGCCAGTGTAGAAAAGATTAAAAAATGTGTTTTGAAAGCCTATTTTTGCACTAAATTTTGTCTGTTTGCACATGATATAATAAATCATGGTTTTTCATGAAACGACTTTTGAGCACATAGATGTTGAGATATACGTGTGAAATTGTTTGTCATATTTTTTTGACATTTCGAAATGCGTTTATAACACATTTTAAAAACTAGTAGCATATGCTTATCCATGCCCCTCTATCTTTTCGTCTACAAATCATTTGCCAATTTACTTTGCATTGCCCACCGGAAACCTTATCCGTGCCCGCCCAAAAGAAAGCCCTTTCCAACTTGTTGATGGCGTGAAAGAGACTAGGATGAATTGCGAGAGGCGTGATGTGATGAATGTCTTGGGAGGTTATGACCGATTTCACTAGGGTTCCTCTTCCGGCCGTTGCGATATACTTCCCTTGCCATGGAGCAAGCTTATTTGCCATTTTGTCAAGTAGGGGCTGCACGTCAATGATTTTGAGTCTTCTTGTGGATAGTGGTAAGCCAAGATACTTCATAGGGAAGGTGCAAAGTGGAACCGGGAAATGTTGCATGATGTCCCCGAGGTCAATGTTGGAGCAGCGTATTGGGGCTGCCATGCCCTTGTGGATGTTGGTGACCAGCCCCGTGACTTCGCCAAAACCTTCTAAAATCTCCGCAATGGTGCGTAGGTCCTCCTTGAATGGAGTCACAAAAATTGCAGCATCATCGGCGTAAAGGGAGGTGCGCACTATGGGGCCGCGACCACGGAGACGGTGAAGCTCCCCCCTTGCCGTGGCCAAATCAAGAAACTGCTGCAATGGGTCTATGACGAGGTCGAAGAGGAGAGGCGAAAGCGGGTCTCCTTGCCGTAGGCCCCGTCCATGTGTGATGGGTTCTCCCGGCACACCGTTGAGCAAGACACGGGAGGATGAAGTGGATAGGAAGGCGGCAACCCAATTGCGGTAACGTGCGGGGAACCCCATCCTTTGCATGAGATCAAGCAAGAACTCCCATCTCACCGAGTCAAACGCTTTCTTGATGTCAAGCTTTAGAAGAATCGTTGGAGTGTTGGTTCTATGCATTCTCCTAACATAATTTCGGACGCACATGAAGTTGTCGTGGATGCCTCGCGTCTTGATGAAAGCACTTTGAGATTTGGAAATGAGGGTGTTCATCAAAGGTGCAAGACGCATGGACATGATCTTGGCAATAATCTTCGCAACGCCATGAATTAAGCTTATAGGTCTAAAATCCAAGATTGTCTCCGCCCCATCCTTCTTTGGTAGGAGGACAATATTTGCGGAGTTGAGCCAATGGAAATTTTCCGCATGAAGGTTGGCAAAAAGATTTATCACCCGCATCATGTCTCCCTTAATGATAGGCCAACATGCTTTGAAAAAGCACCCGTGAAGCCGTCCGGGCCGGGGGCTTTATCACTTGGCATGGTCTTGATGGCCTCAAGAACCTCCTCTTCCGTGAAAGAATCGTCGAGGTTGGCAAGGTCACAAGTTGGGAACACCAAACCCGCCCAATTAAAATCCATAGTACGAGGTGGGCCTCTTCCCATAACCGTGGTGAAGTGCTCCTTGATCAGATTTTCTTTACCCTCATGGCCGGCCACCCATCCTTGGCCATTTGCTAGTTTTTGGATGAAATTCTTTCTTCTCCTAGCGTTGACCTTTATGTGAAAAAACTTGGTGTTTGCATTTCCCTCCTTCAAGTTCTTTATTCGGGCACTTTGTTGTTTCCGTGATCTTTCTAGAACCGCTAAGATTACGACTCTTCTCTTTAGCCGTTTACGCAAATCAAACTCATCGGAGGATAAAGCCCTATGATCTTGCGCTTCATCTAGGCGTAGAATAACCTCGAGGGCCATGTGAAGGTGCAACTTTGCTTGAGAGGAGAAAGTGTGGCTCCACTTCCGCAGCCGGAAACCCACCTTCTTGAGCTTGTGGAAAAGCACATGGCAAGGTTCATGATGAGGTACCGGCTCGGACCAAGCATCATTCACCACTTGGTGGAAACCCGGCATCTTTGTCCAATAGTTCTCGAACTTGAAGGATCGAGGTCTTCGAGGACCGAAAGCTCCGGCAAGGAGCAAAGGGCAATGGTCCGAGAGAGATGATGAGAGAGAGTGTAGGATGTGGTTGGCAAAATGGATGTCCCATTCGGAGTTGCAAAAAAGAACTTCTAGGACCAATTGACGATAGCCTTCTGGGAAGCGTTGTTGTCTCCACACGAACGTCTCACAAATTCACTCAGTCTGCTAGGGCTTTAGGCTGCAAATCATTCAGACAACATCCTTGAGCGGTTTAATTATGGGTTGAGTGGAAGGTAGTTAGTGGACGATGTTGTCATGCATCTGAAAGAACAACTAAGCCCGAGATGTTGCCTAGAGGGGGGGGGGTGAATAGGCGATTAAAACTTTTTCTAATTAGGGGCTTGATAATTGCGGAATAAAACTATGTGTTTAAATTAACAAGCCAACAACCTAATTACTAGGCTCACCTATGTGCACCAACAACTTATGCTAAGCAATTCAAGCAACAAGGAGATAGCAAGATATGAACTTCAAGCACGAAGGCTATCACAATGTAAATTGCATAAGTAAAGCTCGGGTATAGAAATAACCGAGGCACGCGGAGACGAGGATGTATTCCCGAGTTCCTCCTTGTTAAGGGAGTACGTCTCGTTGGAGGGGTGTGAGCTCGCCACAAAAGGCCTACTCAAGATGCCACAAAGGCCTCACCCTATTCTCCGATGAACCTCACCCAAGGGATTGGTTCACCTTCCACTATCGGAATCCTTCGGGGCGGATTCCGGAGCCCTTTACAACTTCTCTTGGGGCACACACCCACAACTCAATTGGGGGCTCCCAAACTCGTGCCGAAGCTTCACAACTCGAAGTCTTCGCGGCACCTCCAACCGTCTAGGGTACACAATGCACCCAAGAGGCAACAAGCTCTTGGGAACACAATGCACCCAAGTGCACCCAAGAGTAACAAGCTTCTCAACCTTCAACTTCACGTATCACCGTGGAGAGAGCAACCCGATGCAACAAATACAAAAAGGCAAGAGCACACAAAGTGCTCAAATCCTTCACTCCCAAATTCCAACCAAAGCAACTAATGCTATGGAGGGAATAAGAGAGGAAGAACAAAGGGGATGAACACAAAGCAACCCCAAATCTAGATCCACAAGGTTCCCCTCACTTAGAGGAGAATTTGATTGGTGGAATGGTAGATCTAGATCTCCTCTCTTGAAACCCTAAATTTGGGCAAGAATCATTGGAGGGGAAGAGAGGAATCAAGCTCACAAGGATTAGAGCAAAGGGGAATAGCAAGAACAGGTGAGCAAAGTCAGCAACCAGGTTTTGGGGGGGGGGGGGGGGGGGAAGGAGGCTTTTTATAGCCTCCCCCAAAAACTAGCCGTTGGAGCCTGTCCAGGCCGGAGACTCCGGAGTAAGTGACCGGAGACTCCGGCCTGCTGGGTCATCGGGGAGGCCGGAGATTCCGGTCATTGGGGCCGGAGACTCCGGCCAGGCCGGAGACTCCGGGCACCCTCCGGGGGAGCTCCGGACCCCTATCCAGAGGCGCACCACACAAATGCACAGAAGCTGAGAAAAACTGGGGGCCGGAGATTCCGGGTCCTCGGGCCGGAGACTCCGGTGGGCCGGAGACTCCGGTCCTTCTCCGGGGGCACTCCGGACCCCTATACAGAACCGCACCACAGCAGACACAAAACGCAGCGAAATCAGGGGGACCGGAGACTCCGGGTCACAGGGGGCGGAGACTCCGGTGTGACTGGAGACTCCGGACCCTCTCCGGGGTAGATCCAAACAGAGAGAACCAGAACTGTCATAACTTTTGCAAATGAAGTCCGAATCGAGTGAATCCAATTTTGTTGGAAAGAGGACGACAAGAGCTTACCCTACAAAAAGATGTGTGCAAGGAAGCAACCCTCCAACTGACTAGCAGATGCTCGATAGACTTAGACTCTTGCAACACATATAGAGAAAAATCATTTTTTGGGAACTCGTGCCTCAATCTTCGATCCCTAGTCTACCAACGGTTTCCACACAACTTTACATGCAAAGAACCTAAGATTAGGAGGTGCCTTGCTCTTACATATACGGTCGTGCAATGGCCAACACAACACCCCTCAAAGAAAGTCATATAGATCTAGTCAAAACAATCCAAAGAGTCATCTACGATCTGGGTTGATTGGATGGAGTTTCAAAGTTGCACAAATTGGTCCTTCATACTAACAGAGAGGCCGCCCACAAATTCCAGTCGAGCCCCTGGGCCAAACAACGAGAATTTTTGAATTCTAAGATCCACAAAGCCCAACAAATTTGGACGGATCATAAACACACTCTGATTGATCAAAAACATGCTCTGATGCTCTGATTGATCATAAATATGCTTTGGTTGATAAACACGCTATGATTGAACCCCCGAACCTACTAGAATAGAGAAGACTTGCCATTGGAAAGCTCAATCTTGACCGATGCTGAGAACATTGAGGACATGCAATTACGGATGCCAAGCCCACCAAGCCAAGTGGGGAGGCACACATGTCACGAGCCAGAGGGCAGGATCCCCACTTTGGAAGATCAAAACCCTCAATAACCCACTTTGGAAGGTCCATGCCATCAAAATATAGATCGATGCCGCTGCAAGAAACTCCTTGTCAAGGACCGATCGACCCAGCACCTACACCAAGCATATGTCGTTGATTAAAGCCACGGGAGAAGCTGGAGAGCCGCGTCAAGCCGCCACCTCCGGTCACACAATAAAGCTTTGTACAATGTACATTAAGTCCTTTGAGAATTCAATAAACTAGTACGAGCCACATGGTTTTGGGTTTGTTCATTTGGGTTCGACTGGTCCCGAATGACTGCTCGGGGGCTACCCCACTTGTGCAACGACCTCACACTTTCTATTTTCAAGTAGTACGCATGATGCTCCTCGTCGGCTCGATGATCCGACTTTCTGTCTGACGGTGTCCTCTATGTGGCTGCATCACCACAACGCGGGAAGGCGCCAGACTCATTGATAGAAGGTGTGCTCTAATCTCACATAAATCTCGACATTCTACGTGCTTACGTCAAGTTTGACGGAAAACCAAAAAAATTGTGGCCAGTGTAGAAAAGATTAAAAAAAAGTTTTTTGAAAGCCTATTTTTGCACTAAATTTTGTCTGTTTGCACATGATATAATAAATCATGGTTTTTCATGAAACGACTTTTTAGCACATAGATGTTGAGATATACATGTGAAATTGTTTGTCATAATTTTTCGGCATTTCGAAATGCGTTTATAACACATTTTAAAAACTAGTAGCATATGCTTATCCATGCCCCTCTATCTTTTCGTCTACAAATCATTTGCCAATTTACTTTGCATTGCCCACCGGAAACCTTATCCGTGCCCGCCCAAAAGAAAGCCCTTTCCAACTTGTTGATGGCGTGAAAGAGACTAGGATGAATTGCGAGAGGCGTGATGTGATGAATGTCTTGGGAGGTTATGACCGATTTCACTAGGGTTCCTCTTCCGGCCGTTGCGATATACTTCCCTTGCCATGGAGCAAGCTTATTTGCCATTTTGTCAAGTAGGGGCTGCACGTCAATGATTTTGAGTCTTCTTGTGGATAGTGGTAAGCCAAGATACTTCATAGGGAAGGTGCAAAGTGGAACCGGGAAATGTTGCATGATGTCCCCGAGGTCAATGTTGGAGCAGCGTATTGGGGCTGCCATGCCCTTGTGGATGTTGGTGACCAGCCCCGTGACTTCGCCAAAACCTTCTAAAATCTCCGCAATGGTGCGTAGGTCCTCCTTGAATGGAGTCACAAAAATTGCAGCATCATCGGCGTAAAGGGAGGTGCGCACTATGGGGCCGCGACCACGGAGACGGTGAAGCTCCCCCCTTGCCGTGGCCAAATCAAGAAACTGCTGCAATGGGTCTATGACGAGGTCGAAGAGGAGAGGCGAAAGCGGGTCTCCTTGCCGTAGGCCCCGTCCATGTGTGATGGGTTCTCCCGGCACACCGTTGAGCAAGACACGGGAGGATGAAGTGGATAGGAAGGCGGCAACCCAATTGCGGTAACGTGCGGGGAACCCCATCCTTTGCATGAGATCAAGCAAGAACTCCCATCTCACCGAGTCAAACGCTTTCTTGATGTCAAGCTTTAGAAGAATCGTTGGAGTGTTGGTTCTATGCATTCTCCTAACATAATTTCGGACGCACATGAAGTTGTCGTGGATGCCTCGCGTCTTGATGAAAGCACTTTGAGATTTGGAAATGAGGGTGTTCATCAAAGGTGCAAGACGCATGGACATGATCTTGGCAATAATCTTCGCAACGCCATGAATTAAGCTTATAGGTCTAAAATCCAAGATTGTCTCCGCCCCATCCTTCTTTGGTAGGAGGACAATATTTGCGGAGTTGAGCCAATGGAAATTTTCCGCATGAAGGTTGGCAAAAAGATTTATCACCCGCATCATGTCTCCCTTAATGATAGGCCAACATGCTTTGAAAAAGCACCCGTGAAGCCGTCCGGGCCGGGGGCTTTATCACTTGGCATGGTCTTGATGGCCTCAAGAACCTCCTCTTCCGTGAAAGAATCGTCGAGGTTGGCAAGGTCACAAGTTGGGAACACCAAACCCGCCCAATTAAAATCCATAGTACGAGGTGGGCCTCTTCCCATAACCGTGGTGAAGTGCTCCTTGATCAGATTTTCTTTACCCTCATGGCCGGCCACCCATCCTTGGCCATTTGCTAGTTTTTGGATGAAATTCTTTCTTCTCCTAGCGTTGACCTTTATGTGAAAAAACTTGGTGTTTGCATTTCCCTCCTTCAAGTTCTTTATTCGGGCACTTTGTTGTTTCCGTGATCTTTCTAGAACCGCTAAGATTACGACTCTTCTCTTTAGCCGTTTACGCAAATCAAACTCATCGGAGGATAAAGCCCTATGATCTTGCGCTTCATCTAGGCGTAGAATAACCTCGAGGGCCATGTGAAGGTGCAACTTTGCTTGAGAGGAGAAAGTGTGGCTCCACTTCCGCAGCCGGAAACCCACCTTCTTGAGCTTGTGGAAAAGCACATGGCAAGGTTCATGATGAGGTACCGGCTCGGACCAAGCATCATTCACCACTTGGTGGAAACCCGGCATCTTTGTCCAATAGTTCTCGAACTTGAAGGATCGAGGTCTTCGAGGACCGAAAGCTCCGGCAAGGAGCAAAGGGCAATGGTCCGAGAGAGATGACGAGAGAGAGTGTAGGATGTGGTTGGCAAAATGGATGTCCCATTCGGAGTTGCAAAAAAGAACTTCTAGGACCAATTGACGATAGCCTTCTGGGAAGCGTTGTTGTCTCCACACGAACGTCTCACAAATTCACTCAGTCTGCTAGGGCTTTAGGCTGCAAATCATTCAGACAACATCCTTGAGCGGTTTAATTATGGGTTGAGTGGAAGGTAGTTAGTGGACGATGTTGTCATGCATCTGAAAGAACAACTAAGCCCAAGATGTTGCCTAGAGGGGGGGGGGGGGTGAATAGGCGATTAAAACTTTTTCTAATTAGGGGCTTGATAATTGCGGAATAAAACTATGTGTTTAAATTAACAAGCCAACAACCTAGTTACTAGGCTCACCTATGTGCACCAACAACTTATGCTAAGCAATTCAAGCAACAAGGAGATAGCAAGATATGTACTTCAAGCACGAAGGCTATCACAATGTAAATTGCATAAGTAAAGCTCGGGTATAGAAATAACCGAGGCACGCGGAGACGAGGATGTATTCCCGAGTTCCTCCTTGTTAAGGGAGTACGTCTCGTTGGAGGGGTGTGAGCTCGCCACAAAAGGCCTACTCAAGATGCCACAAAGGCCTCACCCTATTCTCCGATGAACCTCACCCAAGGGATTGGTTCACCTTCCACTATCGGAATCCTTCGGGGCGGATTCCGGAGCCCTTTACAACTTCTCTTGGGGCACACACCCACAACTCAATTGGGGGCTCCCAAACTCGTGCCGAAGCTTCACAACTCGAAGTCTTCGCGGCACCTCCAACCGTCTAGGGTACACAATGCACCCAAGAGGCAACAATCTCTTGGGAATACAATGCACCCAAGTGCACCCAAGAGTAACAAGCTTCTCAATCTTCAACTTCACGTATCACCGTGGAGAGAGCAACCCGATGCAACAAATACAAAAAGGCAAGAGCACACAAAGTGCTCAAATCCTTCACTCCCAAATTCCAACCAAAGCAACTAATGCTATGGAGGGAATAAGAGAGGAAGAACAAAGGGGATGAACACAAAGCAACCCCAAATCTAGATCCACAAGGTTCCCCTCACTTAGAGGAGAATTTGATTGGTGGAATGGTAGATCTAGATCTCCTCTCTTGAAACCCTAAATTTGGGCAAGAATCATTGGAGGGGAAGAGAGGAATCAAGCTCACAAGGATTAGAGCAAAGGGGAATAGCAAGAACAGGTGAGCAAAGTCAGCAACCAGGTTTTGGGGGGGGGGGGGGGGGGGAAGGAGGCTTTTTATAGCCTCCCCCAAAAACTAGCCGTTGGAGCCTGTCCAGGCCGGAGACTCCGGAGTAAGTGACCGGAGACTCCGGCCTGCTGGGTCATCGGGGAGGCCGGAGATTCCGGTCATTGGGGCCGGAGACTCCGGGCACCCTCCGGGGGAGCTCCGGACCCCTATCCAGAGGCGCACCACACAGATGCACAGAAGCTGAGAAAAACTGGGGGCCGGAGATTCCGGGTCCTCGGGCCGGAGACTCCGGTGGGCCGGAGACTCCGGTCCTTCTCCGGGGGCACTACGGACCCCTATACAGAACCGCACCACAGCAGACACAAAACGCAGCGAAATCAGGGGGACCGGAGACTCCGGGTCACAGGGGGCGGAGACTCCGGTGTGACCGGAGACTCCGGACCCTCTCCGGGGTAGATCCAAACAGAGAGAACCAGAACTGTCATAACTTTTGCAAATGAAGTCCGAATCGAGTGAATCCAATTTTGTTAGAAAGAGGACGACAAGAGCTTACCCTACAAAAAGATGTGTGCAAGGAAGCAACCCTCCAACTGACTAGCAGATGCTCGATAGACTTAGACTCTTGCAACACATATAGAGAAAAATCATTTTTTGGGAACTCGTGCCTCAATCTTCGATCCCTAGTCTACCAACGGTTTCCACACAACTTTACATGCAAAGAACCTAAGATTAGGAGGTGCCTTGCTCTTACATATACGGTCGTGCAATGGCCAACACAACACCCCTCAAAGAAAGTCATATAGATCTAGTCAAAACAATCCAGAAGATTGGATTGGATTGGTCCCACCAGCGCTACTCTACTCTTAATTTGTCGAGGATGGATTGGATTGGTCCCACCAGCGCTACACACACGTAACAAAAATTCAGAAGATTGACACTTCCGATCTAATCAAAATTAAGAACCCCTTATCCAGACATATGATAGTTCATGATCTTCTCCGTTAATTACGTGCTTGCGTGGCAAAACACATCGTCTTCGCCCAGACGCAACGCACTGTACGGCGATCGACGTTGATCCATGACCCATCCATCCAATCCAATGCGTACTTACTAGACTAGACTGGACTAGCAGTACATGTCACCTTGTTTGTTCCCTTTGCCGTTTAACCTGGATTTTATCATCATCTTCTCCTCCTTCTTTTCCAATATCATTTGGTTGATTATCTTCGCTTACCAACGCCTCGCTCCAATGACAAACAGTACCGAACAACATCCAGATCGAGCAACTGGAGCAGCACTTGGCACATACTATATAGCTAGCTAGCCCATGTCCCGATGATTACAGGATGCGCACTGATCTGAGAGAATGACCTTGGGTTTATCGCAGTGGCGGAGCTAGCCTAATTCATGGGTATGCGGTGCATACCCAATATTTTTTGCAAAATAAGTTCAGTATGTAAGCTCAGGTATGCATTTATATATGCTATAGTGTCCTTTCCAACGTGTTAAACTCGAAAAAATCGAAGAAACTCAACCTCCAGAGCTCTCCCGCGTACGACCATCCCAAACTGGGCTGAAATACTAGTTT
>QRDG01000789.1:129404-257895 GCA_012064385.1 Puccinellia tenuiflora | reverse complement strand
TGCTTGCCAAGTTGTGACAACTCCCACCATCAATGATTACCTTGATTGATTTGCCGTTGATGCCGGCCTTGGTTTGGAACAAGTTGCATCTTTGAGCGTCATCACCTTGGTTGATTGTAGTCAAGACTCGAGTGACAACTAGAGTGGGGTTGGGGTCACCATCACAATAGATGTAGTCATCGTCTTCATCCAAGCTTTGCATCGTGGCCACCTTGTTCAATGCGTGGTACTCCTCTTCACTCATGGACTCATAGTCTCCATTGTCATTGACTATCATCACCTTCTTGTTGGTGCATTCAAATGACTTGTGCCCTTGACCTCCACACTTGTAGCAAGTGAGATATGACTTGAACGGCTTGTGGTGAGGGCGTCGTCTTCTTGGAAGTGGTAGTGGGTTGCGGTGTAGAACTTTTGGCATTGCCTTGAGCTTGTTACTTGAGTCATGGGTTGTGTTGATGATGAAGCTCGAGTGGCGAAGAAGGACTTGGCCTTGACATACTTGAGCTCTTCGGCAACTTGGCGCTCGGCCTTCATGGCTTGATGAACGAGCTCAACAAGGTTCTCATAAGGTTGGAATTCCACTATCTTCTTGATGGGGTACGTGAGGCCGTCAAGAAACGTGCCATTGATTGTTCCTCGGACTCTACAATGTGTGCACGGGAGAGAGTGGACTCCATCTCCTTGTAGTACTCGTCGACCGTCTTGATACCTTGCTTGAGTTCGTGTAGCTTCTTGAACAAATCGCGTGCATAATGATGTGGCACAAAGCGCTTGTGCATTTCCTTCTTCATGTCATTCCATGTGTCTATTGGTCTTCAAAGGATGCTTGGAGTTGTCCCACCATAGTTGCGCATAGCCTTCAAACTCGAGGGATGCGAGGTCAACTCGTTTGTCTTGCGGCACCTTGTAAACTCGAAATAGCTTGGAGACCTTGGATTCCCATGCTATGTAGTCCTCCGGGTCGTTGGTGCCGTGGAACTTAGGAATGACGAGCTTGGGAGGATTGAAGCGGTTCTTGTGATCATCCTCATCATCATCATCATGGTGGCGATGGCGGTCTCGGTGACGATGCCTTGGATGGTGGTGTGGAACATAATCCTCGTCATCTTCAATATCAACATGATTGTCGGCCAATGGCACTCGGCGAGCTCGATGTGGAGGGAGATCATGACGATGATGTCGATTGTCCTCATGGCGGTGTGGGGGATCCAAATTAACATTTGGAATTGGAATTTCTTGTCGATGGCGATCTTGATGTTGGTGATGGTGTACGATCGCTTGGGGGTGCGGCTCTTCTTGACGATGTTGGTCTTGGTGTTGTTGAGGATCCATGTTCACTTGTTGATTAGGTATCTCTTGGCGATGGCGATGCTCTTGATCATTCTCACTCCGTGCGTGGCTTCTTGCGGTGGAGTGGCGAGAGCTTCGCGAACTTGACCTTGAAGAGTGTCGACGATCTCGTTCGAGGAGCTCTTGGATGTGAGCGAAGCGCTCATTGTTTTCACATTGAGCGGCTTGATGGCGCTCCTCATACCGACGGAAGTTGTCGTCAATGTACCGCCTAAGGGCCTCCGCTTGTTTGCCGAAGTCGGTGTCTTGTTCTTCCCTAGCCATGATTAGACAACACAAGTGATATGTGGAAAATTTGGTGGCTAAAAAACCGCTCTTACCTTTGGTTGATAATATTGGACAAGTGGGCTTGCCGTCCGAGACAATGGTGTCACAAGAGTAAAGGTGTTTGATTAGCAATCCAAAAGCGACCCACACACACATTTATGAGGAGCTTGGGTATGGTAAAGTGGCAAGGAATCGAAACGAAACCAACGAAAAGGCTATTGCAAGAAGTGGAGGATAACCACAAAGACCACGAAACAAAAGAGACTAACCACACAATCCGAGAAACAAAGAGACTCACACGTGGAGACAAACGTGGATGGTGCGACTATAGGGAGGAGCAACTTGGACCTAACGAGACTATGCTCGTGCCGCACCACCTCTCGAAGGACAACTAGCTCAAGTGTATGGGAAAGAGCAACCGATTTGCACAGTGTACCCATCTCTCTATTGATAATTGGAGCTTGAGGATAACTAGGATCACGGCTCGGCTTTTCTCTTTTTTTTTTTTTTTTTGAATCTTTTCTATTTCTCTTTTGCTTTTATGCTTTTGCCCGAGCCGAGTCCGCTACAACTAGATGCTCACAAGATTAAGATATGGTTACTTGGTGTCACACAAGTGCAATGCTCACACTATCAAGAGCTAGCTCCTAGGAAAAAGTTTCGCGAAATGGAAAGGGATGTGTCGGAAGCTATACCTTTGATGTCGTCGAGGTAGCGATGAAGCGACACGAAGATGAAGTCGGTGAATAGTCGTGCGGCGGTAGCACCGGCCGAACGGGCGGTAAGACCGATTGCGGGCGGTAGTAACGGCCGTTCGGACGGTAGTACCGCCGGCGACGAATTGCGCGGCACGCTTGGGCTTGGAGCGGAAAAGGCCTCCGGAAAACACCAACGAAAGTGGGGAAAAGTTCTTAAGCACGAGATCCGTGGATCAAAACCACAAATCGCTCACCAAATCGAAAGATCGAACGAAATCCATATGGGCTATTTTTTTTTTTTTTTTTGGAATTTTCGAAATTGGTATGGGAAAGAAAAATTTTGGTGGAAAATGGCTAATAAACGGTGGAAACACGATCCAAATCCGTGGAAACCCTTGCTCTTGATACCAAATGATGTAGGGCTAGGCCCGATCTTCACGGATTTGAGGGAGAAACGGGGATGAACACGAAGAACACGAGGGGAAACGAGGGAGATTCGTGGGCAAACACAAGGATAACTAGCAAATCCTGCTAAGAACTCCACCCAACAACAAACCCTCAAAAAGGTAGCCTTTGGATCGAAGAATCAAAGCCAAACTTACTCTTGTTGAAACCGATTGCTCTTACCCGGCCGGTCCACCGATCCAATAGAATCACCGCAGTGAAAGATTGGTTTGCACTACTAGAGACACCGCAGTGAAAGAGTAGCAACAACAAGATCTACCTCAACGAGGCACCCTAGCTACGAGGGAGGAGGAGCATAGCTCTCACAAGTCTCAGATTCAGTCTCCTGGAAATGGGGAAAGTGGAAGGCTATTTATAGTCTATTACAAAACGGGGCAGGAGAGGCGGGGAACCGGCCTGGGGGCCGGCCTAGGCCGGCCTGGAGGCCGGCTGGCTCTGGCGGGGAACCGGCCTGGGGGCCGGCCTAGGCCGGCCTGGAGGCCGGCCGGCTCAGGTGGGTGACCGGCCTGGGGGCCGGCCTAGGCCGGCCTGGAGGCCGGCTGGGAGGCCGGCGCGTGGGCCGGCGGCGTCGGGAGGTGGCCCGGCCTGAGGGCCGGCCTGGGCCGGTGTGGAGGCCGGCGGCTTCGGGTGGGTGCCCGGCCTGGAGGCCGGCCTGGGCCGGCTGGGAGGCCGGCGGCTTCGGGTTGGTGCCCGGCCTGGAGGCCGGCCTAGGCCGGCTGGGAGGCCGGCCACCCAGTCTTCGCTCCTTCCCTCCTCTTCTTGTCCATCTTCTTGGGTCTCCTCTGGTCCACCTTCTCCATCGTCTTGGACCTTCTCTTGGTCATCTCCTTGACTCCATGGTGGGCCATCAACTGGGTGGATCCTGAGTACGCACAAGGTACCGGCATGAAGTAGCAACCCATTCAAAGGAAGGTCAAGATCACACATCGAGAGGAGCGAGGTCACCTTTTCATGAAGAGCCTTGACTCTTGATCTTGTCATTGGGCCATTTGGCATGGTGTCCATGGTGTTGTCCACGTGTGGGGCTACATCAGAAGATCCTTCCAATCTATTATCCATAGAGTCATACACGGCACCCATCCTGTCACCGAGGTACCATGATCACAACGGTGGCTCCGGAAATTGTACTAAATAATACCACTTGAGCAACATCATATCCATTACACATAGGGAAACATCATGTATTCAACTACACTAACAAGCTCATGATCACAACGAAGATCACATCATGGGAGAGAGAGATAACCACATAGCTACTTGTATAAGCCTCACCCCGGTGGAGACTACTCACGCATGGCCATGGTGAGTGGGAACTTGATGGAGAGGTGCAGCCCGGAGGAGAGATGGCGACGGCGGCGGCCCTTGGGGGCCCACGTCTCTTTTAGTGGTGACTCATATTTCGAATTTGCCATGAAAAAATGATTCTATTTTACTTGAGGCTCTTGCTGCCATGAAAATTAAATATTTGAAATATTGGATAGTAATTCCTTCACTGTATGCATTTGTATTTATTTTGGTTCCTAGGGAAAAACTTGACGGGTTGGGTGCTGCTCTCATCTATTAGCTGAGGTTTTAAATGTATGTTATTTGTTTATTTCACTAATGTTCGTGATAATAAGTACGAACAAAAGTACGTCGGAGTTCGGCTGCAACGGCCTCCACAAGCATCAACTGTGGGAAGAACAAGAAAGGAGTGTGGACCAATATATTTGGTTCTTCCTCCTCTGACTTGAGCTCTTCCACGGTAACAATAGGACCACCTGTGCTTTCTGGTGTGGGGAGTTAGCGAAATACCTCAACAACGACAAAATCTCTTGTACTGATGATGAGTTCAACATACTGCAGTGGTGGATGACCGCAAGCTTACATGTCTGGTACTTTCCATATTAGTGAAATACCTCAACATACTGAAGTCATCGGAGCCTGCATTCAGTCTAGTTGAAAAAAAATGCTTGGGGAGAGAAGAGATATGGTGCGAAGACTATGACTCTGAAAGATGAACTGGTTAGAGTGAGCGCCCAACACACTACCAATAACATAGAACTAGCATCCACGCTCCATAGTCTACCATTCACAAAGAATAACCAGAAGAATAGTCATCATCTTTGTAATTTTTTCCCTTGTAATTTTCTAATCCTTTTGTAATATCGACTTTTAGAGCAGGTAGTACTCCTTTTCCTTCCTTGGGATGGAAGGTTTAGTGATACAACTACTAATAGAGCTCAATATTTATCCCATATGAGAATTCGCCTCATTTTTTTTAGATTTTTCTGAAAATTTTCTGAAAATTTCAAAATAATTGGGCCAAATAACCACAGGGCCCGTAAGGGCCAGGCATGTTCCAGGTTGGCCCGTGCACGGAGGCGAGGCCTAGGGCCGGGCTGGGCCGTTGGCCGGCTGTAGTCCGACTAAAAATTTGCATCTTCCTTGACCAGGAATGGACCACGCGCGCCAGCCACCGATTTCCCTCATACGTACCAATGACGCGTGGGCCCAAGGCGCATCTCCATCGTCTTCGTCTCCGTGCTTGAGTCGCGTATCGGCTCATCCCACTAGCCGGGGCCATCCCTAGCCATCTGCCATGGCTCGCCTCCTCGCCCGGACCCTAACCCTAGCTCGCCCGCCCGCTCCGCGATCCTCCCTGCGCCCCCTCCGCGCGTTCTCGGACAAGGTGGAGCTGATCGAGATCGACCTCTCCGAGGAATCCTCCTCCTCCTCCGGCGCCGCGGGCGACTCCACGGAGGAGCCGATGGGGATGCGGCGCCTGAACGAAGCCATCCACGGCGTCATCGTGCGGCGATCCGCTCCGGAGTGGCTCCCCTTTGTGCCGGGAGGGTCGTACTGGGTGCCGCCGATCCGGCGGCCGCTCGGGGTGTCCGATCTCGTCGGCGCGGCCGTCTACAACGCGAGCGGCGCCGTGGATACGGCGGCGATGGCGAGGGCCGCCGTGGGTAAGGCTGCCATGACGAAGGAGGAGGCGATGTGCTTCACCTCGCCGCGGGGATGGCCGTCAGAGGCCTACTTCGTCGAAGGTGAGGTTACTAAAATTAAAGATAGTATCTTCTTGGGGTTGCGAAATGAAATGCGTTATGCCCCTTATGGGTTTCGTTGTCTTTTAGCTCAGGCGTTTAATTGTTATCGGTGAAGGATCGAAAATCCACCTGGGGTAATAGCGCGTCTAACTCTAGCAATCAAAGGAATGCTACAGCCCACAAAATTAAAACACGTACAAGAATGTCTTAACATTCTCTACCCGCTATTTTGCTAGCTGGAAATTTCATTTTTTTCCAAATTTAATCATGGGCGTTCCTAGAATTTCGGTTCCTTCACAAATGAAATCAATCCTAACCAACCATGTTAGACAGTGCATATCATTAGCCTTGGTATGTATGATGAATTTTTTGTGGGGAACATTCGATATGTATTGAATGCTTTAGTTGAGGGCTTGAGGCTATGTATCTCGTCTCCACCATATGAAATTTAGTATTGAAGGTATGCTACCTAATCGACACGTAATGATAAACTGTTCTAATTGGTTTAGAAAATTATCAGGGTCGTTCCATGGTGGATGGCTAGTTTGTGGGATACAAAAAACAACTGACATATCATCTGTTGTACTCTTGTTACATTTATTCTTTTGCCAGTACCATTCTCTTGTTCTATTTTGTTGGTTCATCAAATTCAACTGCATGGTTATTATATGGTTGCATAGGCACTAAAAATAAATAGTGCAGTTACATGGTGATATTGATTTTTTTTTGTCTGAAACACGAATCTAAGTACAGTCATTGTGGCGTAGTGATTGTGATTGTTTCGTCCCTGTTTTGTTTCATATCAGTACTCTGTGTGTTAGTCTATGCAGGGCTGATGATTCTTGTAGCTGACCATACTTTTATGCAGTTTTAGTTTAATTCGCCCTTGGCTTCGCATGTTTTTGCTTGCCAGATCAACTTATCTTCTAATCCACAATTAAATACTGGAAATTTTTGCTTTGATGGTTGAAGCAAATTAATCCAGTCCAATTTAAAGAAGTGCAAAAAGGCCGGATCCCATGACTTCTATAATGTATGCAGATGTTCTGGATTCCTCCACATAACTGTTGGGGGAAAAGACTGTCTTTTTCATGAGGTGTTCCTTTACTTTGATATAGTTTCATCCTATTCTTTCTTGCAAGTTGCTTATAATCCTAGTAGTAATGTAGTATAACTAGGCTCAGGACTGGTGCCCTTAAGTAATAGCTCATTGACTCATTGTTCAGTTAAAGGTTTTAAGGTCACTATTTGTCGAGGTTAATTGGTATAAAAATAGGAATGATTCACATACGACTTCATATGTATGATGGTCGTATAGCAAATGCCATGACATTCGAGAGAGTGGAAACCCTGTGTAGTAGCCTTCATGCCTATATACTCACAAATGCTCCTTCTGTTTCTTATTATTTATTCACGCCCAGTATATATAAGTCTTTGAAAGTTGTTGGCCTGAAAGACACATTCTTTGATCTTTTTCGATCAAAGAGAAGAGAAACTTTCAAAAACTTGATTTTTTTCTTGAAATTTGGACTTTTGGTAGAATCTCTTGTTCTATCTACGAGGATCTTTATAGTATAGTGGCACCAAAATAAAGAAAACCTAGGTCAGTCTAGTGATATATTTGGTAACTTCGGGTTTTTGTTTGATAAACATTGGTGGGTGGGATTATTGTTATGTTGGGTATGTAGTGGGTCTAGCTACTACTCCCCTGAGGCCCAAAATGGCTACTGTTTTCTTGTACCAGATATGATCTGGTGTATGAGGCTTGTGTCGAGTACTATGTGGTTTGAATTATATTTATATTTTGGAAGAGGTGATGGGCGGATGGTATTTTGGTTGCATTGGTAACAGATTGTCCATGAATTACTACATGCATGTACATCCAAGACCTTGATTTGTTAGATTGGGACTTCCTGTTTTGACTCCACTCTTCAGTATTATTTGCTAGGCTAATAATTAATTTCTGTTAAAAGGGAAACTTTGGCATCCAGTGAAGAGGTCAAGGAAAGATGCTACTCAAACTGATGACGAGGAAGGCTAATTTGACCTTGCAAGTTTACCTGGGGTAAGTTTGTTCAAATTATTCAAGATAGTGCTTAATAGTTACTACTCCCTCTGTTTTTTAATACAAGACCACTATCAAATATGCATTTTTGCTTGTATACAAGGCCACTATCTCTTTCCAAGATGAATTGATTATATTTCTACCTCGTACAATGGTGCTAATTAATGCAAACGCTACATGCCATAGAGAAAGAGACAGCACATGCAATGTGTTTAATTTGCCCGAAACACAAGAAGCTTTCCACACAATTAACCATGCTATTTATTACTCTATCTTGTTTTCTTGGTATCTGAAAAAAGAGATAGTGGCCTTGTATGCAAAAACGGAGGGAGTATATTGGTCTAACTGAGACCTGTATTCTATGTCACCATTTGAACTTTAGCCTTTAGCTATCGCTTGTCTTATTGTTCTAAAATTATGTCGGCATCTACACCCGATATTATCATATTCATGCATGTTCTGATGATGTGAACTGTATTCTTTTTGCTGGAAAGAATAAAATAGTACAGTAGTTTACTGACAGCGCATTTGTGATAGAAAAGTGGACAGCTTGCTGGCTCCAATTCATCACCTGGAATGTGAGCACTGCCACTTTTGGGCAAGTATTTACATAGTATAGTGTGGCGAGTAGGGCCCTTGCTGGTTGACAGCAGATACTTGTAGTGTTTACATCTGCCTGTCCGAAAACACTTGTCCAGTAATCCAGTATAATCCCTTCGTAGTAGGAGAACATTACTTGTGAGCTAACATTCTAAGTGGTTACCTACAAATAGTGTTACAAGGAATAATTTCTTTGCAACCTGAATGAGACATTGTCTGTTCCGAACCTCAATTCAGAAGCAAATCTGAGCCTTTCAGATGTTATGCTGTGCAGGTCGCCAGGTCCACACAGGAAGACTCAGCTGGAGAAGTAAAACCTTGCTGATGGCTGTACATATAGACGGCTAGGGACCCTAGCGATAATAATAATCAGGCCGCCTTGTCACCAGTCTCTACTTCGGTAGATCATCATGCGTGCATAAGATTTGTATTTCACACAGCCGTGTGTCTGTGCCCTTGACTGCTCTCTCAGCTGTAGTGCATATTGTACCAACTAGTCTTTGTGGATTGTTTACTTGTACGAACACCTGTCTGTCGGCTCCTCAGGTTGTCGGTGCCAATGGGTAATGTCAATACGGATTTCTTACTGTGCCTGATGTATATTGCCTCTTGCTGTAAACGTCATCAATTTTAGACGTGAGTACCTGGAACTTGACTGACGTTAATAACTTGATTTTTTCTGTGATTTACATGTCTGCCACTCCAAATAAATTATATGGTAATAACTTGATTTTTTCTTTAACGTTCATAGATCAGATAGACTAACGAAGTAACGTGTTATTCCAGAAGTAACGTTCATAGTCGTGTTTTCGACTATATGGACAAGAGGTATATGTATGCCTGTACCACTGATTTTCATTTTTATTTGAGCTGCGACCGTTAGGGTGATGTTGATGCCATACAATTCTAAACTAAATATGGGTCTGCTTTCGGAATTAGTTAAGATTTGGTGGGTTCCGTCTGTAATAGTCTATCAATTTTTCTACACGAGGCGGGTGGCGCATCGCATCACTCACCGACGAGTCCTAGTTGATCTTGACAGGCTAGCCGTTGGTATCCTGGGGGCACCAAACCGAACATATATAGCTAGCTTTCCGTAGCTTAGACGACGAAATGCTTAGCCGTTTCCTTGAAGAAACATCATCGAGCATATTATATATATACACTTCGAAGCTGCTTTTTATTTATTTATTTATTCAAACACACTGCAGAACCGCTCGAATTGCCCGTGTCCTGTCTCAGTTGTGGTGAAGAAACCCGTGGAATTCCGTACGACGAAGCACATGAATTGTGGCGCCATGTTCCAGTTTTCCCCAGACCGGAGATTCTTCAACCGACGGATGCTGGAGCTACGACGTCTGAATCGGTGAAGTGGCGCAGGCGAGTGCCATGATCGCAGCGCACTTTCAGACCGACTTATCAAGCCCTGAACATGCTCACCCCAATCCATTATTGTGACATGACATGGCATGGAGTCATGGAGACAGCAAATCCATATCCGTCTCGAGTCCCGAGCCAGCATTTTCTCGGAGCATCGTGGAGCTAAGCTAGCTAGGACGCTGGCGCCATGTTCTCCCACAGTGCTCCCGACCCCTTTCTCTCTTTAGCTGTCGTCGATTCTCCAATCATGGTCTCGAACTTATCTCAGCCGTTCTGAATGTGAATATACGGCGAGGGATTTGGAAGGAAGGTTTTCTTCACTCTGCCGCCTGATCGAGCTATAAGTGGTAGTAGTACCAATCTCTGATGGGCCCATGGACGATGATTTGATTTGTGCCACACTTTCTCCCGTGGGTCACATGGTCCAATTATTTGCTAAAAAAAAAATGGTCCAATGGTAGATAGATTTTTTTTCGCAAGAAAATCCAAACACCACCAATCACACCATTTCTACATGACCAATACGTATAGTCATAGTAGTAACTACACCAACGATCTTTATGCTCAAATAATTAGCGGAAAACCAGACGAAAACCGTAACAACAACCACACGTATCAGAGGGTCAAGCCCGCTTAGAAACTAGAGAAAAACAGGGCCCCACCCACTCTCGCTGGCGACATGACGAACCACACAAAAACAGGCCAACCACACCACTCACAAATGACCCGCTCTGTTGAACTAATCTGCACCCCCAAAAATCTTGCGCCAAATGCAACAACCGACATCGTTGTTGACCAACATCAAAGCTAGCCTCGTCGGCCACACGACTCCACGTCAACTTTCTCAAAAGTTGCCAAACTCTCGAGGTCGTCATCCCGATATCCAATCGCTATGCCATGCCCCGCATGAACCACTCACACCACCTTCTAGGACGCGCCATCCGTAGATACCACCGTTTTCTCTCGAGTTGGAAACGTCGCATGACCTACCACCCTGCATCCCAAGCTACTCTAAGCACTCGTTTGCAGACCATGCACCAACACATCCGGGGTTGCCGACCCGACATAAATTCAGACAACCCCTCTGGGACGTGCCCATCGAGCCAACAACGCTACCGCACTATCGGCACATAATTTCCATCCAAGCCATGTCGAGCTGCCCCCTACCCCCATCAAGTTATAGTCACATGGCCTTTGTGGTCTCCTCGGCGCACAACAACCACCTCGGCGATTGCCCCAAAATCCACTGACCCTAACCCAATAGAATACTGCGGTGACCCAGCACACCACTGCATGTTGTAGTGCGCAAGTCGTTGACATAACACTCACAGAAGGACTTATCCGTGAATATTACATCCCTCAGAGTAGTACAACAGAAACATAGCAGGTCCAAGGTAACACTATAGGATTGCAACAATATTCAATACAAAATCTCAAGAACCTCCTTTATATAAAAGCAGGTCTCATACAAATGAAATCCAGAAAAGATCCAATTCGTATCACTAAGCTGGAGATTAGCTCTAGCTCTTTTCCTAATCCACTACTACTATTGTCATAGCCCTAATCTATTCCATCTGGAACATCTTTATCCAGGGTTGTACTCCTCCTTCCAAAAAATGTTGTCTCCTCCATTGGCATTGTGGTCTTTGAGTATGCCATTGACACTGCTATCCTTGCCCCTCCATTGCCATGGTTGTCGTCATTCTTCCCGTTGGTGAAGTAGCGGTCAACTCCTTCAAGCTCCACCAGCTCGACTTGATTCCTTGTGGAAGACCTCCTCTTTGTCCCTATGGATAATTGACATCTCTTCCGATGGCTCCAAAAGTCTAAACAGGGGGTCAAATAGGAAGGGGTGAGTAACAGCGTTACTCAGCAAGTTCAGAATATATAGAGATAAGGTGTTTCATGCACTAGCTACTGCCAAAACCTCAGGTCTTTGGTATAGATACAAGTTTTTGCAACATTTCTTCAAAGGATAGATTTTATTCTGAAAACTATGTCCCATCCTCCACCGGTCTTGTGAATCCAAATGGGACTCCATTCCGGCCTCGATCTCATAGTTCCATTCCGGGAACACGGTTGTGATATCACAAATTTGTTGTTTGACTCTGCAGAGTTGCATCACTTTACCCAACAGTTGCCTGGCCCTATATATGCTCTCTTTACACTCCATGAGTGTTATAGCCAAGACTCAGGACATCCAGCCATGTGGAGCTTCTTCAAAATCAACACACATCCGCCCATTTATGATGCGGTAGGGGAATCATGTTCCACGCATACCCATCACCCCTCCTGAGCTTCCCCACCAATTACCCCGTCGGGCAGGAAGAGCACGCGCTTCCACGCTGTTGGCCGCCACAACGACCCAACCCGGTGTAGGCCTGTCGAGGATATGCGGATGAGAAAAGAAGCCTCTGACTGACCCCACCCATACAAAGTCCGTTGGTTGATGCTTTCACTACGGCGAAAGGATCACTGAAACATGGGTTATTAATTCCTAAGGATATATACCTTCCCATACGATGGAACACCGTACCTATTCATCTTACCATTGTTCCACTGCCAACCAATAGTATATACCACATCATTCGAAAATACTTTTTCTTTTTGATGCAAGTGAAAGGAACGTATAAGTAACTTTGCAAGTACTTTGATAAAAATACATCAAACGGTATGAAAGAATGAACTTGCCTATGGTAAAGGTGGCAATTCATGTCCTTCGGGGTTCTAGGGTTCGCGGTAAAACCCCGATATCTGAAAATAGCAATGTAGTCCCGGTAAGGACTACTGAAACACTGTCAAGATGCTATTATGCATAGATATGAGATGCATCGTAAAATGCCCAAAAATACCCAAGATCACAAGTGTAAGCTTCGTTTTACTTGGTACTTTGATAACATTGTATTCTTTGGTTTAGGGTTGTTTCATTATCTTTAGGTGATGTTGTTTATTACTTAAGGATTTTGATAAGATTTAGATGAATGATTATATAAGATTTACTTGATTACTTAATCGCTTGCAAATGTTTATTTAAAAGTGTTTGAACTAGTTGATATAACTTCCTTAATTGTAAGTAGTTACTTATTCAATTTTTCTTTAGTTAACCAATTTCAAATATTATTAACACAAGCGTGAATGAATTTTAGATGAATTCTTCTTTGTGTGTTTTATCTAGGATGAGTTACAGGACAGTCATTTATAGAATGTAATAAAGTTCAAATTATATATTTCAAACTTATTACTAATTTTTCCAATTGTTCTTCTTTTAGAAAATAATTATTTTTGAAAATAGTTCAATTCATTTCCACTTAAGGATCCTTGAATTTTTTAGGATAATTCAATTCATGTCCACTTAAGGATCTTTGAATTTTTCACTCAAGAAAACCTTTTCAATAAATGAATTAAAAATTCATATTTGAAATCCTTATAAAATTTTGAGTTGAAAAAATATTTTTAACTTATTTTTAGGTATTTATTTGAATTTTCATTTTTTAATTTGAATTTGGTTTGTGGAATGACCAAAATGCCCTTGGTCCAACTTGGTTGAACCAAGTCAAGTTAGCTCGGGTCGGTCAAACCGGCCCAACCTCTCACTCCTTTCTCTCACCCGACCTCTTCTCACGCTCGTTCCCCTTTCCCTTTTCCTTTGGCGATGATGTCGTCGTCGCCCACGATCCCGGCCATCGCCGGCCAGCTCCGGCGCTGCCGCCTACTGGCTCCACTCCGGAGTCCTCCTCTGAATTGATTCCTCGCCGCCTTCCTCCCGATTCCGCCTCCGTGTGCCTCCAATCGAGTCTGCCCGCGGAACCCTAGCCGCCGTTGCTCACGCTTCTGGCCACCGCCGGCTCGATCTCCTCCGCCAGACCCCTTCGCCGCCACCACTGATCGCCCTCACCGGCCACGGCTCTTTCAACTCCCCCTCGAGCTCTGGTTGTCTTCCCTGACATCCCCGAGCTCTGCTCGAGCACGCCGCCTCGACCTCCATGTGGACCCCAGCGCTGCTCGGCTCCGGCTTTATCGACTCGACCTCCAGCTCCTCTATCACGATGATGGCGCCGGCGGGACGGTGCAGTGGCCGCAACCCCAGCATCCTCCTTCGGCTACGTCTGATGGATAGTGGTGGTGCGCTTCTCCCCTGGTCCTCCTCCATGACCACACGGGCACTGCCCCGTTGTCATGTCGTTACGACCTTGGGCGCACGGTATGTTTACCTCCTCCTCCTCTCTGCTCTCCTGCTCCCTTCTAAACCCCTCTCTGATCTAGCCTAATAGCTATGCTGCACATGATATCCTCACCGGCACTTAGCAAAATTTAGGCTTATGCACTGGACATGCTCTGTTGAAGATGATTTAGTTGTTTTAGATGCTTTAGTGCTTTGTTAAATAGTGTGCTGTGAAGAATATATTTAGGAGAATTTTTAGATAGCAGAGATATAGAATTTTGTATAAGAAGAAATGGATTTAGAACTTGATATCATGCTTAACTGTGTACTTCCTAAAGATTTTTAGGTGAATTAGTGTGTAAATGAGCTGGGTAGATCACTTCCCTTCTAGAGAAGCTTTAGAGAATTATAGATAGAGCTAAAATGATTTTAGGAATATCTGTGGTGATTTGTTTCTTGTATTCTTGCTGTAGGATTTCTTGCTGTTGCTTCCAGTAGAGCTGAGATGATTTTTAGAGCTTGAATAGCTGGCTTGGCTTGCTGTGATGCCTCCCAAGGAGTTACACAGTAGCTAGCTAGCTATTTAGGGCTTGGAAATCTTTTTTATGCTTTCCTGTGCTTCTTCTAGTGCACTGGTGTGCTATGCTCAGTTGCATCAATTTCTGTATGCTCTGGCATGTGTGTGATTTAAATAAGAACAGATTTAGTGCTTGATTTCTTGGCTTAGCCTGTGATGCAAAGGCTGAGGCACAATTTGATAAGAACAGATTCTTGCTAGTGTGTGCTTTAATTTCTCAGTGATGATCATAACATAGCAACACTATGCAGATCTGAGAGAAATCTCTCCTTCCCCCTCTCCCTCTCATCTAAATGCTCTAGATCCTAGTAACCTGCTGCTGAAGAGAAGCTTGGTCTTCTGGATTCTAAATATAACCTGCGTCTTGTGGCTAGCCTGCTCCTCCTCGCTGCTTGACCTATTTCCTAGTTGTTCTAAAGATTTGGCAAGATATGGTTCCTGGATTAAATTGGGAGGTGTTCTTGAATTGTTCTTAGTGTTCTTGAGATGCTAGGGCTGGTATGGAAGAGTTTTAGTGATGGGGAAAATAGTAGTGTATTGCTGGTATACTGTTTGGCTGGTGAATAAAACATTGGGTACGGCTGGGATGTGTGTTGGTGCTAGAATAGTGGCTGATACAACTGTTGTCCTGTTTATATACTGCTGGCTGGTTGCTATGGTGCTGCCACACAACTAGGTGACTCTTGCGTTGCATGGGTGAGAGGTGCTTGGGTGTCAAGCTCTTATGCATGGGCATTACTTGGGGTTCAAGCTGAGCTAGATATTTTTCTTGTGGATAGAGATGTCTAGTCATTGATATTATCTCCTATGTGGCATGCTTATCCTTCTCATGCTTGGTATTATCCTCTTGTAGGATTTATTTTTGAGCATGCCAAGTGGCTTTTGTCACTAGATGGGCTTGTGGGCTAAATCTCTTATATGGGCCTTGGCACATGGATGGTGATCAAGTGGGCTTTGAATTTCAGATTTGTGGGCTTTAATGATTTAACTTTCTTCCTTGGTAATTTAATACCATTGGGGAAATATGAGAATGTGAGCTTTCTTTTTATTAGGAACTTGACTAGATTAGAGGGATTGACTAATTGCCTTTGTTGCCGAAGATAATAAACATGGATCAATATTAGTTGCCTTTGTCCCATGTTGCCTTTGTATCTTGCTCAAATGGATCATGTCCCTTGTTGCCTTCTTGTTGCCTAGTTGATCCAAATATTCCAAGTATGATCAATGATCCAATGTTGCCTAAAGATTGAGATTAATCCCTCTAGTCAATTATTGGATGTTAAGATCAGTTCTTAATATCCTGAAGTCGAGTTCCAAACATCAATTGCCTCTCCCTTGTGGTGAAGGCAAACATTTTAATTAACAGAAACTTTTCTTTTGTCCTTATTTAATTTTAGATGCACTTGAGTTGGTTATATGACCCCCAATTGCTTTATGCATACAAAAATAATTTGCTAACAAGGTTGATCAGGCCCTGTTACCAAACTACTTCTATAACACTCAAAGCATTTGAAAATCACAAGATTTTATTTACTGGAGAAGTTGATAAGAACAAAGTATTGCTTTCTGGCTTTCTTCTTTGCTGTCTTGTTTTGTTTATTTTGCAGGAATTGAAGATTAAGAAGATTGGGAGATAAGAAGATCAAGTTTGAATTTAGGCTTCATTTTACTCCTTTGTAAACTTCTTTCCTTTTCATTGAGATATGTACTTATTCCATAATTGATGTAATATTATTTCTTCTTTCAGTTTGGGGAGTTTGTAAGATTTGTATAAGATCATATTTGTATTCAATGGACTTTGGACATTATGATTCTAAAGGTTTATGTAAAGGGTTTTGTGAGATGTATTTAAGATGATGTGTGTAAGAATTGATGATCTGGTAGGGTAAAGATACTTATGAGATCATGGATGAGTGTTGATGTTTGATGAGATGAGATAATATATGTATGGGATGCGAAGTTTGCAAATGATCATGAATAAGATGATGAATTGAGAGGATATTTATGTGAATGGTGTATTGAAATGATCATAGATAAGGAATGATAATTTGATATTTGTGTTTTGTATTCAACTGGAATGGATATATATTTTTATAGAATTGTGATAAGAAGTGTTGAGAATTAGGAAAGGTCATGTTCAAAACTCTCGCACCTCGACAATCGACTAATTTGACTAATTAGTCTGTCGAGTGATAACTCTTTTCTTGTTCTTGTGATTTCAATTTAATTTGGTATAAAGCTCATCTCGAAGTTTATTGCACTTGACAGGATGATCTAAACCCTAACTCATCGAGTCGAGCGAAACATCGATCACTTTGTCTCCTTTATTTTAAAAGCGCGAAAATTTCCTGCATTTTCAGATGCATGCTATGCGAATGCACAAATTCTATTTCTACCCTTTCAACTCTCTAAACTGCGGGGTATTACAAATACCCACACAACCACCACATCCTGACACTCCAATGCGACGCCCACAAGAGGTAAGCGATGTAAACGATTCTTCACCCACTCCGGCTAACCGAAGATTGGGGTTTCATCCGGAGTGCCCAAACCATTCTCATCCAAGGAGAGAAAGTAAAGTCCCGCGACAATGCCTCCAAGGATAGATCCTCGTTTTGTCTGATCCTTCAAGTGGTAGAGTGTCACACCCCCCAATAAATGCATATTTAGCACATGTCTAGAATTACACTTTAAGCACTCATTTGGTTCAAATGAATTTAAAATGACTTGTAGAGGATATTGTTCCTTAGACCATCTCTAACTAGACTACTCACTTTGTCCCTATATGTCCAGTCGGGCAGTCTCGACAGGAGAGAAGAAAAATCCTACCCAACCTGACCTCCCTTCCCCCCTATATGTCCGCGTTGCGCCCCCCCCCCCCCCCCCCCCCCCCCCCCCCGCCCCACCCCTCCCACTTTCAACCCATACATGGTGTGGAAATGAGGGTGTCTGAGATGTCCAACTGTCACGTAGGACATGACCCACCTTAGAGCACTTTATCTCTTTCTTTATTTTTCTTCTTTTCTCTTTCTCTCTCTATCCGGACCAATTATGTGCAACTAACCGGACAATTTAGGGGACATGACTATGCGGACGGACAAACCCGGAGATAAACGAGGTGTCAAATTGGCCAGTCCAGGTTGGAGATGCTCTTAGGAGATTCACATGATTAGGATTCGCTAGCGGACATGATGTTTTGGCTCACGGATGCAGATCAACCCGTTGTGCAAAATGCATTTTTAACGCATTTCAAAATGTCAAAAAAAATTCAAACAAAATTCTTGAATGTTCATATGAAAAATGTCTATCCGTGCAAAAAAGTTTCGCATCGAAAAGAAATTTTGTGTGGCCGGTATAAAAAGACAAAAAAAATATTACGTACAAAGTCATTTTTAGAATGCTGGAAGTTTGTCTTTTTTACACCGGCCACAAAAAATGTCTTTTCATCTCGATTTTTTCTGTACGAATATAGAAGGCTCATATGTACACCCAATTTATTTTTTGAATTTTTTTGAAATTTTAAAATTTGTTTTTTTTGGTAGTGGGTGTAGATGCACCTATGAGCCGAAGTGGATTTCCCTTCGCTAGCACTCTTTATCTTAGGATAATTTTCATCCACTCAAATCTCTTGCTAGAATTATTCATTTTTTTCTGCGATGTCAAACACACTTCAATCTAAATTCCTGTAGTTCTCTAATTTTATCAGATGTAATAGGATATTTTTTTCGCAGGGATGAATAGGACATGACACTGAAATCTTGTATTTTTCCTATTCCTACATCGAATAGGCATTAACTTTTTTCGTGCGAATCAAATAGGCCTTAACAATGAGAGGCTGACTAAATGAAGTTTGGCATATTCAGCAAATAGTTGTATATTATTGGTGTCAAGTCCCTCTTCCAATGGTTAAGCTCCATGTGTAGTTAATGTATCCATCCCCAGGCGAGTAACCAGTGTCCTACCACCTATCTGTCTTTCTCCAACCTCTTGTCTCTGGGTCGCATGTGCCGAAGACCCTGTTTGTCTCGTATCGCATCGGTAGCCATCCAATTAAATACTCGCACCTGCAGCTGTTTCATTTGAGGTAGACTGGCAGAGCTACCATGCATCATCTTCTCATACCAACCCTCTGACGTTCAGTTCAGTTGATACTCGATTTTTTTCCAAATAGAGTATACGAACACTCTAATTTTGCTCCGATCTTATATGGTTTTCCAGTGCTTTCTCTGTCATATCTTATATGGTTTGCATGGCCGTGGGATAACAAGTAGGAGAAGAAGAGAAATATATGCACATGAGCTTAAACTTAATACTAGTGAAGATTGTAGTCTGAACATGTGCCTGTCATGTCTTCCCAGGTCTCAAACCGAATCGAGAATCGTCGGCCACATTGTTCCCCATCTCATGATCGGTCTCATCTGTCGTCTTCTTGTGGTAGCCATCAGAATATTTGACGCTAGCTGGGGAATCACAATCACTGCATGTGAGGCTCCCTGTCCTAAGCTGAACCGCATAGGTTTGATAGATTAACTGCACCGAACTTGTCCCAGCAGCTGCATGCAAGAGCACTTTTACAGTTAGGTTTCTTTCCAAGTATTTTATTGTATCGCCCTGGGTACGGCCTGCTTAATAAACCTGCTGGCCCTTGCTGTTTGTCCTGTTTACATGTTTAATTAATTGTAGCATGATCTTTAAACTAGCTAGTCTAGCTACCCTAAAAATTAAGTATAACGACCTAGTCTTTGTTATTCTTAATTGTCATTGCTATTCAAATTTGAAATGGTAAAAGTACATGAAAGTTTTTTTTTTTTGCATGTACACATTCTCAACTTTTAGGAAAAATGACATAGTAGGTATTTATGCAACAAGCCAACAACCATGGTAGTTTCTTTAAGGAAAGCTTTGACTCTACCATGTGTCACACGCTAGCTGATTGCCTATCATTAACTAAGTGATGTGCTGGTCATGGACTCAGCAGATATTGTAGTTTATGAATTGTCGGTGCATGATTCAGTATCGCAGGACGATGAAAACGTGTGATTCCTTTTGCACAAAGTGTTGACCCTCTATCCCGGCGAGTCATGTAAAAATGTTCATAGATTTGAATAATCTGTTCATGTTATTCCAATGCATACGATCCAACTTTCATTGCTCCTTTGTCCTTGCATCTATTTCCAGTTTCCAGTATGACTCCAGCTTCTCGTGTTTCATTGTTTTCTCTCAACTCTCGTCGGAGGTGTCATTATCAAAATTTATGATTCGGCCTTTTGATTTGACTTATACTTATTTTTTTAGTTGTCAGAGCTACAATAAAAAAAATTAAACTCTTGTTGATGGGGTAAATAAATGAGTTAGTGTCTTACCACTCATTGAGAATTAGCATATGCAATTCGTTCTGAATAGTATCTCCGAATAAAGTACGCTCTTTGTTGCGAAGGTACGTGAAGGCTCACAAGATGCTAATATCAAATAGCGATCACTAATCAGGAGATCCAGCGCGCAGTTCCACTTTAGCAAAACATTAATATTAGCCCTTCTCTGAAAAAGAAGAAAACAAATCGTTGTCAAAGCATTCTCTTTTTTCTTATTTGGATTTCATGAAGTACAAATTATGATTGAATTAGCTATAGACACCTGATTATGATGACATAGTTAATTCCTTGATGCATGGAAGTTCTTCACGCTCAGATCTTATATTGAATTGATAGCTTAAGTACATCATCAAATCGGTCGTTTTCATATAGCAACACCAGGAACTTGAGAGACATAAATTGTGAAACCGAACTATTCGTAGTAGTGTCCATGTCCCCTCTTCTGCTTTCTCTCTCTATCATCCTTCTTATTCTTGAGAGTTGATAGGAGATCCCTGGTTCCTCTCCCTCTCACCTCCGGTGGCCTCACCAGTCGGAGTGGGGATGGGTTAGGAGATCGAATCGTCTTTGTACATAGTAGGTGTGGGGCTAGCACTAGGTTTGGTTTTGCCTCTAGGACGTCTAGCGTTATGTTGTTTAAGAGCTTCTCTCTTACGCTTGCGAGCGGCGGTCAGAGGCTGCTTTCTCCTCCTCTCTATGATCTTCCATATTTCCATGGATGATGGTTGCCAGAGTGGGATCCGAGCGAAGATCACCCAATTTACTCCTTGGTTCACCATTTGATGCACCGGCGGTGGACCTAGAGCACACCTTATTGCTCCTCTGTGAGCTCATCAGCAATAGAGTTCGCAGAGGACCTATGGTGCTTGTTGATTCCTTTGTGCCTTAGTGGTCGACTACTAGTAGTATTCATCACCCCACCCCTAACTCTTCTAGTCGAAGAGCGTCCATTTGGAGCTACGACGATCAGAGGGCACCATCTCCTTTTCCGTCTACCTGCCCGGAGGCCTAATTTGAGGCAGTTCGGCTTTGGCAAGGCGCGTACATCTCCCGCTTCCGGCATGTCCACACGTTGGCGATGGTGTTGTGGTGAGATCTTATTGTTGAAAGAACAAACGATGCCCGAGATGTCGCCTAGAGGGGGGGGGGGTGAATAGGCGATTAACACTTTTTCTAATTAGGGGCTTGATAATTGCGGAATAAAACTATGTGTTTAAATTAACAAACCAACAACCTAATTACTAGGCTCACCTAAGTGCACCAACAACTTATGCTAAGCAATACGAGCAACAATGTGATAGCAAGATATAAACTTCAAGCACGAAGGCTATCACAATGTAAAGTGCATAAGTAAAAGCTCGGGTATAGAGATAACCGAGGCACGCGGAGACGAGGATGTATTCCCGAGTTCCTCCTTGTTAAGGGAGTACGTCTCGTTGGAGGGGTGTGAGCTCGCCACAAGAGGCCTACTCAAGATGCCACAAAGGCCTCACTCTATTCTCCGATGAACCTCACCCAAGGGATTGGTTCACCTTCCACTATCGGAATCCTTCGAGGCGGATTCCGGAGCCCTTTACAACTTCTCTTGGGGCACACACCCACAACTCAATTGGGGGCTCCCAAACTTGTGCCGAAGCTTCACAACTCGAAGTCTTCGCGGCACCTCCAAACCGTCTAGGGTACACAATGCACCCAAGAGGCACAAAGCTCTTGGGAACACAATGCACCCAAGAGTAACAAGCTTCTCAACGTCGATCCTCACGTATCACCGTAGGGAGAGCAACCCGATGCAACAAATGCAAGAGGCAAGAACACACAAAGTGGTCAAGTCCTTCACTCCCAAATTCCAACCAAGAAACAAATGCTTTGGGGGGGAATAAGAGAGGAAGAACAAAGGGGATGAACACAAAGCAACCCCAAAATCTAGATCCACTAGGTTCCCCTCACTTAGAGGAGAATTTGATTGGTGGAATGGTTGATCTAGATCCGCTCTCTTGAATCCCTAAGTTTGGGCAAGAATCATTGGAGGGATTGAGAGGAATCAAGCTCATAAGGTTAGCAACAATGGAGGAGAGAGGAGAGCAAGTGAGCTCAAGATGTTCAAAAGGGTTGAAGAACCGTTGGGAAGAAAACACATTTAAATAGGTGCCCTGGGAAATCTGGCCGTTGGGCTCAGATTCCCGTAGGGCCGGTAGTATCGGCCCAAAGGGCAGTACTACCGCCCTATACAAAAAGACTCACCAACGGCTGGAAGAGAAAGCCCGCGGGACCCACCCATAAACAAAGTGTGGTACTTCCGGCCCACCCAAAACAGCTTACCAAAGGTCTTCAAAAAGGCTCAACCCGCCGGGGCGGTACTTCCGCAGATAGCACCGGTAGTACCGGTACACCGGTACTTCCGAGGTTACTTCCGGTGCCACTTCCGCTCGGAAACAGAGGCGATTTTTCATAAGCGGAACTGGCTTCCGGAAGTAGCCGCGGAAGTTCCCAGCGGTAGTTCCGCCCGGAGGGCCGGTAGTACCGGTATACCGGTACTTCCGGTGCTACTTCCGCTCGAAAACAGAAGTGACTTTTCATAAGCGGAAGTGGTATCCGGAAGTAGTCACGGAAGTGGCCAGCGGTAGTACTGCCCGCGAGGCCGGTACTTCCGGTCACTGAAGAACAGCAAAACCTGAAACTGAATAACTTTTGCGTGGAAACTCTGAATCGAGTGAATCCAATTTTGTTGGAAAGAGGACGACAAGAGCTTACACTACAAAAAGTCAAAATATTGAAACAAGCAAGGGATATTATGCAAAGGGTTGGAAAGGTGAAACCTTCCAAATGAATGAACCGGCAAAATCTCCAAAACCGAAAACGCAATAGAAGACGCATATGCAAACCGTTTTCGGTGAACTTGGCTTTGTCATGACAAGCATGACAAGCACCAAGACCACACCATGATAAGAGCCAAATAAGAACCAATAAAGATGATTGCATGGATGCAAAGGTTTGTGCTCTCTACGACGATACGATCACGATATTCGGTCGAGAGCCCCTCTTGATAGTACGACTATCTATCCTATAACCCGGTCTCTCACTAAACATCATGAGACTGGTAAAATAGAAACCCTATCAAGATCATACCTTTGCCTTGTGCATAAATCCACTTGAGGTCGATGAGGACGATCTTCATCTCCTCAAGATGCACCACCTTCCTCGATTGCGCTTCGCTTGGTGAAGGTTCACATGAGGCTCCCCCATACACCAAGATGGGAGAAGCACCTCTACGACATATCTTCACTTGGCCTTTACCTTGATGACGAACACCTTGGCCTTGATCAACAAATGTTCTTCTTCCCTTAACCTTGACTCCAACAAATGGAGAACAAGCAAGACCTTGACTCCAACAAATGGAGACAAGCAAGCTAATGGACACCTACAAATATAGCTCAATGCAAATATTAGTCCATAGAGATTGTCATTAATTACCAAAACTATGCATGGGGGCAACCATGCACTTTCAATTGTCCCAAGTGACTTCGTCCCCAACGATAGTGTGATCAATCATGTGTTGAAGGTTACTCGGCGGAATAGATCATGTTACAATTTAGTTTTAATGCTTGGGGTCCTTTTTTGTACAAATGAAGGAATTGGTTGTAATTTATTTTCCTTTTGGGTCCTTGTGTGAGTTGCATTGACATTGTTATTATATAATGCATCTCTTGGTCCTTCAAGGACCTTCCCTTGGAACCCTAGCCACCGTTTTGTAAAAGAGAGGTGGCGACCTAGGGTTCAACCCTAGCCGCCGCCATCCGTCGTCTCTGGCCAAGAATCGCGACCCCCCGCCTCCTCTGGTTGCCGCTATAGCAGCAGGAGGGGTGGAGACATCGGACCTGCGCTCGGCATTGTTACAAGGTCCCTAAAGTTAGAGTTTGATTTTAGTCTCCCTAGCGGTATCAACGAGGTGGTTGCGACGATGGCACATTGGAATAAGGTCTCTGCGACCGTTCCTTAACTCGTCAATATTTCTGATGTCCACGAAGAGCCAGTGAGGGTAGGCGCTGATAGATCTGTTGGATTCATTTGGATCTTGGCAGTTGGTGTGTTGTTCAAGTGAAGTTGTTCGTTGGTTTATGGTGTGACATCATCGATATCTTCATTTGTTTGGGTATGCGACAAGGTTCGGTTCTCCAACCCTCTAGATTGGTTGTGTGTCCTTAGCCGATGCTCCCTTAGCGGTTATTCTACCATGTTGTTCGTGGCGAGCGACTATTGCGTTCTTCAAAATCTTAGTTGGCGATGGGCGTTTGCAGGTGTCCTACTCTTTTTCTGCTTGTTCAGTGCATTTTTTTAGAGTGAATTCCACTTTTTACCCCCTGTTTGTGATTTTGTGACACCAGTTACCCCATTTAATTTTCTGTGCCATGTTTTACCCCGTATTTTGTAACGGTGTGTCAATATTTACCCCTCATAATCATTTTTCGTTGATGAGAGTTGGGGCCCACTCGAAGCTAGCTCGAATGCGTAATTCATATTCATGTTTCCATTGCTAATTGAGCCAACCAAATCCACCCCACACCAACAACTCGAACTATTTTGGTTTGTATGCAACAAACCAGAGAATTCCAGACGACCCCAGTTGATTGTTCTGTATTCAACAACAGTCAAACTTTGGTTTGTATCTGAATGTCGAAGTATTCCTTGTCCATATTTCCCGATCTTTGGATGGCGATGCTATAAGATGGTGGTACACCATCTGGCCATGCATAGGCATCTAGCGTATTGTGTACATGACTGACCTCCGCGATGGCCGCCGCTGCTACCACGACACTGGTGTCCAGCGTTACACATGGGCTCTGCTACAGCTAGTATTGTACAAGGCTAATTTTCGCTGTCACCGCTAACAATGTCCGCCTCCGTTCTGCCTCGAAGTGATGCAAGCGTGTATGTGTGGTGGCCAGGCAGTGGGTGGGGGCTAGGTTTGGATTTCGGTGCAGGTTGGGTTTTGTTCGTTCAGTTAGCGAAGGAAACGGGAACGTGAAATATGCCTCTAAGCTGGCTTGCTAATTTAGCATCGGAAGATCACCGCGAGTGGGGCCGAGCTGTCCGGAACGGGGAAGAGGATTAAAATGGGTAAATATTGCCACACCGTTACAAATACAGGGTAAACACATGGCACAAAATTTTTAATGGAATAACTGGTGTCACAAAATCACAAATAGGGGGTAAAAAATGGAATTCATTCTTTTTTTAACTGTAACCACGGCAGGCTCTTGGAGCTAGACTGTTCAGTGCATGTTTTAACCTTCGTTAGCCTTCGAACAATCAAATGAAGAAGACGACCACTATGCATGAGTTTTAGTATATTTTTGTTTTTTAGCTGTCCGTCTTGTTTTTCTTGATAAATAGGAGATATAAGATGCATTTGGGTATGTTTTCTCGATAAAAAGACCTTCCCTTGTTCAAATGTTTTTTTTTTTGGTAAATCCAAATTAATTTTGCATGCGTGTGGTAAGTTTTTGAAAGGAAAATCTCGTTACACAGCTTCACAAAATATGTACGACCACGGCATTGTGCGTGTCCAAATTATGAGAGCAAAATTCAGAATCGGGCACGCATTGCTGATCGCGGGAATTCAGGTAGCTACAGTATGCGCGCGAATTATTGGGTTGTACACTAGTGCAGATGCACACGCCCACGATACAGAGAGGCTCGTCCGGACAGTGCCCATGCATGTGGCATGTCTTCCATCGCCCAAACTAGGGAGAGCTAGCGCCTAGCTTGCACGTCCACTCCCAAATTGAAAATACAACAATACGGAAGTCAGAACAACCAAGCATCGCGCATGTATCTGTATATATATGCATCTGCATCCTGTAGCCAACGTTTCTCAAACAATGAAATTAATTAGAGATCTTTTATATTAGTATCTATATATATGAACAAACCATGTTCCATCTTCCATGCATACACACGCATCCATGCCATCATATATATCCTCATTACGGGAAACAGACAAGTCGCCGACGGCCTTCCTATACGCCGACGGCCAAATGTCGGGGCCGTCGGCGTACAAGGAGAGCTGAGAAAGCCGACGAACGGACCGTCGGCGTAACAAACCCCGTCGGCGTAGACTTTAATACGCCGACGGCGGCCGTCGGCCTAAACAATCCCGTCGGCGTAGAACCCACCGCTAACGGACGCCCCGACGGCGACGAAACGGCCGTCTTGTTAATATAGACGCCGACGGCAATGCCGTCGGCGTATTGTTAACATAGACGCCGACGGTTATGCCGTCGGCGTAGTGGTTTTTTTTTTTTATTTATTTTTATTTACTTTTATTTATGTCTGTATTTACTTTTATTTATTTCTGTATATAATATTTATGTATAAATTGGGTCTATAATTCTCGTCCCTATTTCTGTATCCCACCCGCATAAAATAACGGTTTGATTCTTCCGGAACCCGCATGAAATAACGTTTTCAACCCATACTTAAGAGGAAACAAATCTTAAGACAATGTGTGTATACCCATACTTTTGCATTATGACAAGTACTCTACGTCTTCAACCCCCCCCCCCCAACATATTAGGGTTTCGGAGCTAGGTGTGTTCGTGGAATTCTGTCACGTGTTATGACCCGAACGTGAGGAAGGTCACACCGGTGATCTATGTCTTGCACCATTTGGTGAATCACACATTCCAACACACTTCCACACATATCATACAAAAATAACTTCAGAACGAAACAAAACGCCTGGAGAAAGAGGAACAACATATGAAGAAAACATAGGTGGGGACACACACACAACACTCAGTACTCAACATAGATGAGAACACACACATTATTCAACATAGGTACTCAAACTAACTACGACCAGGTCCTAAGCCGCGCGGTGCTGAGCCGCGGACGCTCTGCTTCCAAAGAGCCGGAACCATGAGAGACTCGCTCGCGTCATAAGGATTCTGAAGTAGCGACCAACGCCTGCTACTTGGATTATTGAACAAATACATGTAGCGAAGGACGTGCTCGTCCTCCTCCCTAATACGGCGACGTACCACCTCCTCGGGGGCCGGCGCTCTGAACACATTCCGTGGCCAATACCACCAAAGAAGATTCGGATCGACGATGCGACCTGGATCCCTCACCAAGGTCCCCGCCCCGGAAGGTAGCCTCTCCCAGTGCCAGCCCGGCGGATGCCAGTCCCGGACATCGCCATTCGGGTTGATCAAAAGGGGCATCGGAAAGGCCGGCGCGGAGGAGAAGCAGCGCGTGGAGGAGAGACGGCGGCGCGTGGAGGAGGGCGACGGGTTGGCTCGAACCGGGGACGAGGTTGTGGGTATTTATGCCCAATTAGGAACAAGCACACGGATTGTGTGTTTCCTTCGAGCGCTTGTGAGCCGTTGGATCAGCGGTGTGTTTCTTTCTGGCGCTTGTGAGCCGATCGATCAGCGGGCATGTAGTATCTCCAACCAGCATCAAGCACACGGATCGTGTGTTTCCTTCGAGCGTTTGTGAGCCGTTGGATCAGCGGTGTGTTTCTTTCTGGCGCTTGTGAGCCGATCGATCAGCGGGCATGTAGTATGTCCAATCAGCATCAAGCACACGGATCGTGTGTTTCCTTCGAGCGCTTGTGAGCCGTTGGATCAGAAGCACACGATCGTGTGTTTCCTTCGAGCTACTTTCTTCTGCTTCTTTGTCCAATCAGGTGCGATCGATGTCGTATAACCAGAAGAGGCACTGAGAGAACATAAGAGATGTGAAAACAGAAGATGATGGAATGAAGACACTTGCCACAACTCAAGTCAAGAGAATGAATCAGATAAACTAGGAAAAGCTAGGGTTTTCTCTGGAGTTGCAAGAGTTCAGCTCCTCCAGGTGGAAACTCCCATTCCGGATGGAACCGATGGGATCATGTGATGACATGTGAGCCGTTGTGAGCCGTTGGATCAGCGGTGTGTTTCTTTCTGGCGCTTGTGAGCCGATCGATCAGCGGGCATGTAGTATGTCTAATAAGCATCAAGCACACGGATCGTGTGTTTCCGTCGAGCGCTTGTGAGCCGTTGGATCAGCGGTGTGTTTCTTTCTGGCGCTTGTGAGCCGATCGATCAGCGGGCATGTAGTATGTCCATGCACTCTACCAGCACATTGCCACACATGATCCTTAGCCTCTCCAGGTCGTACCGATCGGCGTGAAAAGGAAGAAGCTGAAATGAGGAAACAACATAAAATAACGTTCCCAATTTCGGAGGTGGATGACCCTCTTGAGCATGACACCGACAAGAGAGCGTTGGTCCTCGCCGGGCACGGTTGGGAGCATGGCCGTTTGACCTGTCTTACTGCGGTAACCCCGCGTACTCCTGAGTTGGGCCTCGTGCGTGTCAAGGCTACACTCACCGCCGATGACCCCCCTGTCATGCCTCCTCGACAGCCTTCCCGAGCTCGCCCCGATATAAGTTTTCCTCAATTTCATTCTCTTTCCGACATTCGTTCCTAGCTAAGTTGCTAAGTTGACGAGATTCATTCTATTTTCGAATTGTAGCCTGAATTCGAGGCAGCCTTTGAGGCCGCTTACGCGGCCTATGAGGCGGAGTATGACATGTGGCTGCAGAAGAGAGCGGCGTATGACGAGTGGCAAGAGTTGCGCGATGCTGTAAGTTTCAACCTTAATATTTGCAATATGACAAGTCTCATTTCCTCTAGTTTGAACCTTCTTTTTCTATAACTCCTGACATCTAAACTATCTTGTAGGCGCATGAGAAGTTTTTTGCCACTGGAGAGCGGGAGCCGCTGCTCCGCGTCCACCTAGCGTGGGGATGCCGCCCAAGTGCCCATCGAGGGAAGCGGTCGCCCTCACGTACAAGCAAAGGACTCCGGTAAGTTATTGCCAAACCAGTTGTTACCGCCGTACTATGCTTTCAAAGTTGCTAACTTGGACTCAAACATGTAGGGCACGGGATGCTCCAGGACTGCACCCTTTGGTCGTGCTTCTGGCTCGCCGGCCTCCGCTCGCGCTCTCGTGCAGCATGGCGGTGGTGATGCCTCGCCGGATGCCACACCGTCCCGTCCCTCGCCGGATTCCACTACACCGTCCCGTTCCTCGCCGGGTTCCCATTGTGATTCGACGGCGGCTGGCCCACGCGGTCGGTCGCCTAATCTCACGCGGTCGGAGATGGGTACCTCGAGCGACAAATAGATGGGTACCTTGAGTTCGAACAATGTTTGTGCCATTTTGGATGAGTTTGACTTTGTATAAGTGCAATTTTGGATTACATGTGTGATTTGAATTTTGTATGATGCTTTGGTATATGTATATATGATGTTATGTGTGTTTCTGTGATTTTTTAAATTTTTGGAAATTTATATCAATTTAAATTGTCCTGGAAAGCTGGATCCAGGAATTCTGGATTCTGTAAAAAATGGTCACCCATACGCCGACGGCAATGCCGTCGGCGTAGGCTGCCCCACCCATACGCCGACGGCAATGCCGTCGGCGTAGGACGTCGTCCAGCAGCAACAGGAGGAGGCCACGTGGCTTCATTGGAGACTATACGCCGACGGCATTGCCGTCGGCGTAGACAGCCTGGTAGACACAGGGGTAGGGCCGGGTTGTCAGGACCTGGCTTATACGCGCTTTATACGCCGACGGCATTGCCGTCGGCGTATGATATGTAGACGGAGACGGAGACGGACGGCGTCTTGTGGGCCCCACCTAGGATACGCCGACGGCTGTGTTATACGCCGACGGCATAAGGTATACGCCGACGAAGCAATACGCCGACGGCCAGACGCCGACGGCGGCCGTCGGCCTATAGGTACGCCGACGGTATCAAGGCTTACGCCGACGGCTTCCGGCCGTCGGCGTATTGTGGCTTTCCTGTAGTGCCTCTGCCAGCCATACCATAATAATCCATAATATAAGAACATTTTGGCACGTTTCGAGGTTCCAAGTTATATAGCTAGCTAGATTCATGTCCAAAAGCTTTTCCTTTTTCTTTGGACGATGGATAATTAACTAGAAGGATCTAGCAAGATATCTTTTTCACAGAACAAATATATGCAGCCAAATTCGGTTGAAAAAAGACACAACAGGCCGGTCTGAGTGGTGTGCACCTCAGCTCAAATGCGATGGAAGAATGGTAGCTGCATGCCAGCCCTAACAAACATCAGTACTCCATGACACATGCATCTCCATGTGAATGGAAGATAAGATGGAGAAAGGTCGGCAGGACGGCGTACAAGTACTACTTATGGTGCGGTGCCGTTCTCTCTCGTTTTCTTTTCAATTGTCTTTGTGAATGCGGCACTCCTCGTACTATTATCCACCGGTTACCTAGCTATGCAGTACTGTACGGGTCATAATTCACGAGGATGCGTGGTGCATTACCGCATCAGCTTTGCCATAAAATTACGCTTTAATTGGGTCATTTTTCTCTATGATTAACGTACACAGCATGCAACGTTCGGCGGCTCTAGCTATCATGATCCTCCACCTCCACCACCATGATGCATGTGGTGTGAAATCTCTCATCATGCAAGTCCTTCAAAACACAAGCCAAAGACAAACTTTAGAAATCAGGCCATATATATATACGTATCATCTCTCTCCCTTGGGCATGTGTGAGATGATGCCAAATTAGGTGGCACCAACCAGCTAGGGCATGCATGAGAGGGTGATGAATTGAAAGGGCCCCGCACCCCCTAACCATGTGAGCTTGAACCCCAACTCCAACGGCAGTTTGGAACGATCTCCGGTTTCCTCTTTTCCATTTGCGCATTTATGTATGGCCGGCCGACCTAATGCATCATTTTGCCTAATTGGTTTCTCTATGGATACACTTGATTAACAAACTTTTTCTAATGTATTAGTGTACACACTCATGGACCCTATCACAATTGTGGCTGCCTATAATAGATTGCTCGCCCTCTTCACATTGTTTCACTATTCTTGCCAAATTGTTCGCCCATAAAGGTCTAGAAATCTCTAGCCTTTCATAAAACTTGTGGCCAATTTTGCGGCCAACTAGTAGTTGGCAAATGGGTAACTCAGACATGATATGGCATCAACCAAACACATGTGATATTTACTTTTATTTTTTAAGAGTCGTCAAAGAGAAGGGGTATGACAGAAGCTGTTATGTAACAAATATTTAGGTAGCAAAACCTTATCTCAAGTGTTTGCGAAACCCGATTCACCCTTTTGGAAGGGGCTCACGGGTGTTAGACAGGAAATAGAAACGTGTGGGTCTTTTGTGTTTAGAAATGGGTTCCAAGTGAGATTTTTGGACGACACATGGTTAGGAGATATCTTTTGATATCTTTTTATTGGACAAGTATCTTTCACTTTATAATACCGTGCAACACAAAAACGTTATGGTTGCCGATGTCTTATCGGTTGCGCCACTAAATATTCGGTTTAGGGGGGGTTGTTAAGGGAGACAAATGGACCACATGTCTAGACTAATGAGAGTTTCTCTTTTAGATGCGCCTGATACATTCAAATGGAAATTGACGTCTACAGGTCTGTTTGCGGTCAATTCTATTTACGCTGAAGTTTTTAATGTATGCAAAAGATTTTTACATAAATATTTGTGAAAGCTTAAGATTACATTAAGAGTTAAGATCTTTCTTTGGTTTGTTCATTGGAAAGTCTTATAAATAAAAGATAGCCTTACTAAGAGACACTGGACAGGATGCAAGAAATATGTTTTTTCTGATGCAGAAGAGTTTTTTGAACACTTGTTCATCTCTTGTCCTTTTGTGCATTCACATTTGGAGGTTAATTCATTTTATTGTTAATATCTCCCCTCCAACTGGTCTTACTAATATGTTTGGCAATTGGCTGAATGTAATTGATAAAAAGAGTAAATCATGTATACGTGTAGGCGTATCTGCTTTTCTGTGGGCAATTTGAAATGGTCGAATTGATATTGTTTTTAACAAGACAAGAGTTGCCCATTATTTGCAGGTTATCAACATGGTTATTTATTGGATCCACATGTGGTACTTCCTCCTCTCTACAGAACAACTTGAACCTATGGATGCTAGATGTGCTTGTCTGATGGCGGTCGTTCGGCCTATGTTCAGTCGGGGTGGTTGGCTTCATTCTAAAAGATTAAATATTTAGAGCTCCGATCTTTGGATGGTTGATTTTCACCATGGGTGATCCGTGATTTTTAAACACTGTTATATTACTTGAACTATGCAATAAAGTTAGACTATGTGCATTAATTCATTCTCCCCTTTTCGGAAAAAAGAGAGAAGCCCTCAGCATATACACCATATATACCCTTTGGACATCTCGTACACAATTACGTGATTACACTCGTTTATTTAAGTCGCTATTATGTTGTTTTAGCCCTCTTTTCAATGGTGTTTAATCCTTTTTGTGAGAATCATGTACTTTGTTATTATAAGTTTAATGCAATGCTTGTAATCGAAGTAGGGATAAAATCTCCCGCATGCTTGTTTCTAGCGGGCATGGCTCATCGGGGCTTGGTTCGCCACATGATAAAGCCTACCAAACGTGCCCCAATGCTCTTACTTAATTAGCTGGCTATTTTTGGTTGTCTAATAGAATTTTGCCCACCCGCTTCACATTATTTCACAATTCTCGCGAGAACGTTTTACCCACACTATAAATCTTGAACCATTTAGAATAATATGTAGCCTATTTTTCGGCCAACTAATAGTTGGCAAATGGGTAATTTAGGCATGCTATCGCATCAACCAAACTTATACACCCTTGTATTTTAAAGAACCCTAGAAGCCCTGAACATATACATCAGAACCCTTTGGCCATCCTCTAAACAATTACATCACCGTACTATTTTAGTTAGTCACTATGCATAATACACTTGGCTATCACGTACACTGTTAAACGCAAGCCTTGATTTTTTAATAAAAAATTCATTCACCTTTTTCAATAGTGTTTCAATCATTTTCTGTGATATTTATGTATTTTATCTTTACTATATATGTTATAGGACAGTTGGTGGTCGTCGATCATTCCACGTCCCTCTCATCCCATCTCCCCACAGAAAGGAAGGAAAGAAATAATTTTAGTCTTACATTGCAAGGAGAAAATAATATCTTTTTGTCAAGGATGATTTTTTTTTGTCAAGGATGATGTATATATATATATATCTGGCACCGTGCAATCGGGAAGTTGTAGGAACAACGTTCGGGTGGTGGTGTGCTCGTGGAGTAGCATGCATCACGTGTCGTGTCGGTGTGGTTGGGGCCGAGCGAGACAAATACACAGCCGACCGTTGGTTACCAGCACACGCACATTCTAATGGATCGATCGCCCCCCGTACGTAATTTTTTTTGTTGCAACTTGCCCCAGCTCTCCATCGATCCGTCGTCCGTTTCGTTGGCACCGTACGCGCGTTCGGACAAAGCGAGAGCGAGCCTACTAGTTAGTTACTTCCAGTGCAATCCACTCAAACACCAAGATCGAGTGATTAAACACCATCTGTACCGTAGCGTAGACCACGAAGATCATGGTTACTTACTTGCAAGCGATCACCAGCTAACTAATTGGCCCATCAATGATTTCGAGTGGCGCATGCACTTGGATATTCATGGCGGTCGCTCTCCAACGATTTTCTTCTGCAAATTAATTCTTTTGTTTATTTCTGAAAAGAGCACATACATACGTACACTACCAGGGGCGTACCTAGGTTAAGCCTACAGGGTCACAGGACACCGGGTACAAACTCATTTTGTTTAATACAATACATGTATTTGTAGTGAGTGACACCCCAAATTAAATGAAAAATATGCATGATATATTGAATGACACCGGTTGATTTTGGTTCTAGGTCCGCCCCTGTACACTACAGGGGAGCAATTGTTGGACAGAAACCAAACGGCGCAAAGAAGACCGCAGAACAGCAATTGATGAGTGACGTGCTGTTAATGGGAAATGGAGAGACGCACGCACGCACGTATAGTACCGTCGCAGTCGTCCCCAGGGTGTTAGCGCGGCCTAATCAATTGCCATTAGCAGGGGCTAATTACTACTGTACTCACTAGCACACCCTGTTCCGAATCTGTCAAGGCAATTTTTTTTTTTTGCAATTCCAGGAAAAAAAAGAGAACGGTTTCGCAAATTCTCACTTGACTGAGAATTAGCTTAGCGCTTAGTCGATTCCTCTGCCTTTGATTACGCGTTAAGATCCGTGCAAACCGAGGCCCATCTTCTTCCTCGCGTGACGGAGCCCGAGTCGACAGTGGCGGCGGGCGGCGGCGACGACGGAGACGAGAAATGGAGCGAGCCGGAGCTGTTGACGACGCGGCTGGCCGCGACGGAGATGGTGGAGGCGAGCAAAAAGCTTAACTTGGGGGTAGTGCGGGGCTATCGGAGCCGGAGAAGAAGGCTAGGTTTAGAGGTATGGTCGGGACGGTGGTGAACCGGCGGAGGAGGAGCTCGGGACAAGGTGGGGTGGCGAGACGTCGCGGCAGCATGCTGACCGCGGACGGGGTGGACGTCTGTTAGGGAGGAATGACGTCGGACTGTGCCCTAGCAAAACCAAAAAAAAAAAAGAAACAAGACAGGAAGTGGAAAGAAAAAGTATTGTTGTCGACAAAAAGAATAGTTAAATACAGGGGCATTCCGGTCATTTTGAACCAGCAACGCAACAGTCCTGCTAACCAGCGAAATCACGGGGAGAGAGGAGAGGAGAGGAGAGAGAGCGTCCGTCGTCGTCGTCGTTGTAACAGACAGCAGAGAGAATACGTACGCGCTCCCACCATCCCCACTCCCGCCCCCCTCCATTATTTCCTCTCCCTCTCTCTCTCTACCTCCGCGTTTATTCCCTCCCTCACCTTCCAGCTCTCTGTCCCCCTCCTCGCACGGCCAAAGCTCACACTCACTCCCCCTCGCAGATTTCCTTCCCTCCGGATGGAAGACAACAGGCGGCGGTAGCAGCAACGCCGCTCGCCCTTCTCTCGAGGTACGCGGAAAGAAACGCTCCTCCCGCTCCAAAAACCGCTCCCTGACGGACGCGCCATTGCCGTCTCTCCTTCCGTTTCCTGGTCCCCGCACGAACCTGTTTCGTGGGACGGGGGAAGCTCTGAAACGTGCGGAGGAGTGGGTGGGTGCGGAAAGCGTCGTCATTTTTTTTATTACTTATTTTTTTTGCGACGGAAGGCGGTGGTTCTAGTGGTTCTTGGTGCGGTTCTTGGGATCTAGGGGGCGCCAGGGACCCCGTCGGCGAGCGTGGTAATGCGGTGCCTGGGGGTACTGCTGTGTCGGTGGAGCAAGCCTCCGGTGAGATTTCGACGGATTCGTCTCTTTCGCCAGGGCTTGGATTATTGGGGGATGCTAAGCAGCGCTGGGCTTCAAATTGTTGATTGATTGACTGGATTCTTTTGCGTGAGGAAAATTTTTTTGGGGGGCTTTGGCTTGAGGGCTGGAGAGTTTGTTTTGTGGTCAGACAAGTTATGTCTGAGCTGCTACATCTAGTAGTAGCAGCAATTTCTAATATTTAGATGCTATGCCTGCTTTCTTCTACGTGGAGGATGTGTGGATCTGGCACTACTTCGATCTGAAACGGGCTTATGTCCTGGTTGGTGGCTAGAATCGATTAATGGAGGAGTAGAGTGGTCTTAGAAGATTTTTTTTTATTTACCGTTCTGGTTGCTCCAGATAATTGTGCTGGCTAGTATGACTGTCAGTACTTTGCTGAAAGATCAAAGCTATATATAAGATCTGATAGTGGAAAAACATTTTTATGATACAGTAATTTTTCTCTGAGGAGTTGGTTCTTGTTCTGGTATGTTCTTTTGTGTTGTCCCATGCCTCAGAATCTCTAATTAGCTCATATGTATGTAGTATATATAGTTAAACCACTATGATGTACTAGTACTAAAACTCCTTTCATGTAAAGTCCCCAAGATTTCTAGATCAGAGTATTACTGTGGTGGTTACTTCTTACCATTTGATGATTTTTCGTTCATTTGCTGTTTGTTCTAAAATCTGCATCTCTTGGTCACATGCAGCCAAAATGTATCTGTCGTGTTTATATATTATTATGTCCTTTTTCAGGAGCTGATGCAAGGTGCAAGCTGTACTCTGAGAAGGATAGCTGTGCACATCAATACCCAAATCAGCCTTGCTTGATTATACAAGAGCTGGTTGAATACTAACATATACTTGATTCTGCTGGTTCAAAAACATGGGTTCTAGATTTCCATCACATCAGCTGAGCAATGGCCTGTATGTATCTGGCCGAAAAGAGCAACCTAAGGAGAAGGCCCCAACCATTGGCTCCAATGTTATGCCATACACTGGTGGTGACATCAAGAAATCTGGAGAGCTTGGGAAGATGTTTGACCTCCATGCTGAAAAGTCTAGAAAGTCTGGTCCTCTTGGCAACGCGCCTTCGAGAAATCCTTCATTTGGGGGTCCTGCTTCAAACTCCGGACCTATCTCTAATGCTGGTGGTCGGTCAAACTACTCTGGTTCTCTTTCATCTTCAATTCCTGGTGCTGGCGGATCGGCAAGAGCAAAATCTAACTCCGGACCTCTCAATAAGCATGGAGAACCAGCAAAGCGGTCATCCGGTCCGCAGTCTGGAGGTGTGACCCCAATGTCTCGCCAGAATTCTGGTCCTCAACCTCCGATGCTTCCTGCAACTGGGCTTATCACATCTGGGCCTGTTTCTTCCGGACCACTGAATTCTTCTGGTGCTCCAAAAAGGAAAGTATCTGGATCTCTTGATTCTGCTGCATCCATGAAGGTCCGGGCCACATCGTTTGCTCACAATCAGGCGGTTACTACTCTCACCGCCAAAGATGGTTTCTCAATCAAGGGATGTGTTTCAAAGTTAGTATTCGGGTTGGTGTTTGGAATGTTGCTGGGGGGGCTTATATTAGGTGTCTTCATTCTTGTTGCTGTCCACAATGCGATTCTGCTGATAGTTATGCTTGGGATGCTTGGTGCTGTTGCTGCACTTCTGTCTTGGAATGTTTGGCGGGGGAGGAGAGGAGTGATTGGGTTTGTCAGTCGCTATCCTGATGCTGATCTTAGAACTACAAAAGATGGAGAGTATGTCAAGGTTACAGGGGTATGTGAAATGTTTCTTATGTTGTTGATCTATTGTTGTTATCTACACTCTGATGAATTTCTGTTAAATGTCTGTATTCATTCTATTCTACTAAGCATAGGATAGTTCTATTGCAATGTGGGCTAATGATACGAACCCGAACATAGTTGAGTAAGATCTATATTATGAGATGCCATGTTACTTTCCGTCACATGTGCTTTGGATATAATATAGCAATATATCACCAGTTTATTGTATTACTGTTCATGGTAGAACTTTCCTGGTACCTATAACTGGATTATCACTTTATTTTCACACATAGCATAAAACTTTTTTCAGTTTTGGTGATTGCATATGTTTATCTACAGGTTGAAGATATATCATTTTCTGTTCTCAGAACATATTGCACAACCATTTGCTTGTTCCATTATCAGTTAGGATTTAGTAATGATCAGTATGCCAAATATGACAGGTTGTTACATGTGGAAATTTCCCTCTGGAGTCATCATTTCAAAGGATTCCGAGATGTGTGTACACTTCAACTAGCCTGTATGAGTATAGGGGATGGGACTCAAAGACCGCGAAGCATCGCCGGTTTAGTTGGGGATTGATGACAGCAGAGGTGAGTTTTGTTTTTTCATGAATGTAAACTGTAATTATCTAGAAAAAGGATGGCAGCGAAGTTTTGTAAAACTGAAGTATATTCTAAAACCGCAGTATTAACTGGCCTGGGCAACCGATACCAGTTTATATAAAACGCAATTTTCGTTTCTCTGTTTTCTAAAAAAAAAAGAGGTCTAGAACTCCTTTTCCTATACTGTAAAAAACGGTGTTATTGTAGATACTATAGTATATAAAACTTCAGTTTTAGGTAAAGCCAAACATCTCAAAGTATTGAAAAACATGGTATTTTTAGAAACCATGGTATTGTCAGAATACTTTAAAAAAAACTTTGCTCCCAAACGCACCCTAAATTATATACAATGAATTTACTTTCCATTATTAAGATGTGCTTGAATATTTTAACTTCTGCAATTATATTACTTAGTTCCTGACCGACCGTGACCTTGACATTTCACTGGTACCTTTGGCAGAGACATGCGGTGGATTTCTACATTTCGGATTTTCAATCTGGCCTTCGAGCATTGGTGAAAACAGGATATGGTGCACAAGTGACACCATATGTCGATGACTCTGTAGTAGTTGACATCAACCCTGACAACAAGGACATGTCTCCTGAATTTCTAAGATGGCTACGTGAAAGGAAACTCTCAAGCGATGGCCAGACAATGCGCCTAAAAGAAGGGTATTATTTTCTTTACGTTAGTTTCCGCCTAGAAGGCTGGCAATGCATAAGCTAGAAATATTTTACCCCTATCTAAAGATGCGCAAAAGGATATTAGGGAATCATTGCATTTACTTTATCTCATACCTGCAGATACATCAAGGAAGGCAGCACCGTGAGTGTGATGGGGGTTGTTCAAAAGAATGACAGCGTGCTGATGATAGTTCCTCCATCAGAGCCCTTCTCATCTGGTTGCCAGTGGGCGAAGTGCTTATTCCCATCGAACCTTGATGGACTAGTCTTGAGATGCGAGGATACCTCAGATATGGATGTCATACCAGTCTAGCAGGCTGAATGATGGATACTTCAAATATGGTTGTCATATCAGTATAGCAAGCTTGTTGATGGAATAGCTGCTGCTGAAGGGGGAAATGGCTCGTCGAATCTTTTGACCTCGGGTTGAGTTTGTTTGGTAGAGTATTAGAGCTGAGAAAAATGTACAAATGTTAGGTGTGATTATGGCTAGTAAAGATCGAGGATGTCTGGTTAATCTGGGTTTGGCTGTATAGTCCTTTTTTCATTGTATTGTGCCCTCCTTTCCTCTCTTTTTTGGGTTATGAGCTCTTGAATACTTGTGGAACATGATGTCTTTTAGGCTGTTTGAAGACTTAGTGGGATTGAGTTTATACCTTGTTGCTGTTACATTTCTGTATCCACATTATGTCTGTATGTGCTTAAAATTGTCAATGCATTACACTACCTGTGAATAATCAGTAACTTGCTTAGTTTGGATCTGGGCTGATTAGTTCTTCTGCGGGTGATTTAACAGATAACGTGCTTCTGTGCATACAAAAATTATGATGCACAGATTCCTTCACTTTAGTTGAGAATGAGATTTTGTTGTCTAATTACTGAAAACAAGGTGGTGAGGAGAAAGGTCTGCTGCAAGAATAAACGAAGAGGGCAGCCAGCAAAGACGTGCCATGCCTATTGCTATAGAAAAAGAAACGACGAAGTTGAATGTCGTAAGAAGGCATGATAAAGTACATGGGTCTATTTGTAACAAAACTGAGGATTTTTTCTGGACCAAGTTGTATCTATACTACTATTAAACAAGCAAACTTGATCTTTTTTACAGCCACCCCGTAAGCGTACACAGTCAAACTAGGGCCACCAGATTGTTCCACTTCGCTAGATCTAACAACCCAGATTAATCCAACCGAACGACAAGCGTGCACCTAGCAATTATCTTTGGCAGACGATGTTCTGCCGTGCCTCGAGCGGACGAAATTTTCTGTAACACACGCGCGCAGTCCGGCTCCGGATAAAAGGAGAAATTAACTCCCTCGCATAATCATCCTCATCTCCTCCGTAAGTTTCTGCCATTATTTTCTCTCCCTTACTAACCGGCTCGCCGCTCGCGTAATCCCCGCCATCGCACGCCCATCGTCGTGCGCCGCCTGCTATCCTGTCGGCTCGCGAAGTGTGACGAACACTTCTGACCAACGCGGTCGGCGCGGATGCCGATGACTAGACGCCGTACGCCGTACGCGCCGAGGACAGCACAGTTCGGATGCCGCCGCCACCGCAGCCGAGATGTGATCCAGCACCAACTCGATTATGCCGTCGTCCACACCATCGTCGTGCGCCCCCGCCCGTCCTCCACCGCATCCGCGCCTCGCCGCTGGCAGACCGCCCGTCCGCTCGGGTATTCCCATCGAGGAAGACAACGAGAACCTCAGCCGCGCCGCCGTCCTCGGCCCGCCATTGTGCGCTCTCGCCTGTCATCCCACCGCAGTGATGTCGCGCTGTGCTTCTCCGCTGGATGCATTCGTAGACACATCTTGCAAGTACGTGGCCGTCAATCAATTGTTGTCTTTCTCTGCACTTGATTTCAGTTGCTTTCTCACGGTCACCTGAAGAACCATCCTTTTTAGTGTACTTTATTGTAGCTCACAATTACAGATTAGTGTAATGGATAAAGACTTGCCATGTTGTCAGAAAAACGTTTTTACAGGACATCATGTTCACTGTATAATTACTGTAATGGATAATTACTTGGCATGTATGTTGTCAGCAAAATGTTTTTACAGGACATGGTGTCAAACAGGTCAAGCAATTTAACATAAAAGGTAGAGAACTTTCTTTTCGAATGAAGATCTGGTTGCTAACAACATACATGCAAGCATCGGCCAGTTCGAGTCATATTCACCATCTCTAATTTTGATCCGCTCAGTTATCTATACTACTATTAAACAAGCAAACTTGATCTTTTTTACAGCCACCCCGTAAGCGTACACAGTCAAACTAGGGCCACCAGATTGTTCCACTTCGCTAGATCTAACAACCCAGATTAATCCAACCGAACGACAAGCGTGCACCTAGCAATTATCTTTGGCAGACGATGTTCTGCCGAGCCCCGAGCGGACGAAATTTTCCGTAACACACGCGCGCAGTCCGGCTCCGGATAAAAGGAGAAATTAACTCCCTCGCATAATCATCCTCATCTCCTCCGTAAGTTTCTGCCATTATTTTTCTCTCCCTTACTAACCGGCTCGCCGCTCGCGTAATCCCCGCCATCGCACGCCCGTCGTCGTGCGCCGCCTGCTATTCTGTCAGCTCGCGAAGTGTGACGAACACTTCTGACCAACGCGGCCGGCGCGGATGCCGATGACTGGACGCCGTACGCCGTACGCGCCGAGGACAGCACAGTTCGGATGCCGCCGCCACCGCAGCCGAGATGTGATCCAGCACCAACTCGATTATGCCGTCGTCCTCACCATCGTCGTGCGCCCCCGCCCGTCCTCCACCGCATCCGCGCCTCGCCGCTGGCAGACCGCCCGTCCGCTCGGGTATTCCCATCGAGGAAGACGACGAGAACCTCGGCCGCGCCGCCGTCCTCGGCCCGTCATTGTGCGCTCTCGCCTGTCATCCCACCGCAGTGATGTCGCGCTGCGCTTCTCCGCTTGGATGCATTCGTAGACACATCTTGCAAGTACGTGGCCGTCAATCAATTGTTGTCTTTCTCTGCACTTGATTTCAGTTGCTTTCTCACGGTCACCCGAAGAACCATCCTTTTTAGTGTACTTTATTATAGCTCACATTATAGATTAGTGTAATGGATAATTACTTGCCATGTTGTCAGAAAAACGTTTTTACAGGACATCATGTTCACTGTATAATTACTGTAATGGATAATTACTTGGCATGTATGTTGTCAGCAAAATGTTTTTACAGGACATGGTGTCAAACAGGTCAAGCAATTTAACATAAAAGGTAGAGAACTTTCTTTTCGAATGAAGATCTGGTTGCTAACAACATACATGCAAGCATCGGCCAGTTCGAGTCATATTCACCATCTCTAATTTTGATCCGCTCAGTTATCTATACTACTATTAAACAAGCAAACTTGATTTTTTTACAGCCACCCCATAACGTACACAGTTAAATTAGGGCCACCAGATTGTTCCACTTCGCTAGATCTAACAACCCAGATTAATCCAACCGAACGACAAGCGTGCACCTAGCAATTATCTTTGGCAGACGATGTTCTGCCGAGCCCCGAGCGGACGAAATTTTCCGTAACACACGCGCGCAGTCCGGCTCCGGATAAAAGGAGAAATTAACTCCCTCGCATAATCATCCTCATCTCCTCCGTAAGTTTCTGCCATTATTTTCTCTCCCTTACTAACCGGCTCGCCGCTCGCGTAATCCCCGCCATCGCACGCCCGTCGTCGTGCGCCGCCTGCTATCCTGTCGGCTCGCGAAGTGTGACGAACACTTCTGACCAACGCGGCCGGCGCGGATGCCGATGACTGGACGCCGTACGCCGTACGCGCCGAGGACAGCACAGTTCGGATGCCGCCGCCACCGCAGCCGAGATGTGATCCAGCACCAACTCGATTATGCCGTCGTCCTCACCATCGTCGTGCGCCCCCCGCCCGTCCTCCACCGCATCCGCGCCTCGCAGCTGGCAGACCGCCCGTCCGCTCGGGTATTCCCATCGAGGAAGACGACGAGAACCTCGGCCGCGCCGCCGTCCTCGGCCCGCCATTGTGCGCTCTCGCCTGTCATCCCACCGCAGTGATGTCGCGCTGTGCTTCTCCGCTGGATGCATTCGTAGACACATCTTGCAAGTACGTGGCCGTCAATCAATTGTTGTCTTTCTCTGCACTTGATTTCAGTTGCTTTCTCACGGTCACCTGAAGAACCATCCTTTTTAGTGTACTTTATTGTAGCTCACAATTACAGATTAGTGTAATGGATAATGACTTGCCATGTTGTCAGAAAAACGTTTTTACAGGACATCATGTTCACTGTATAATTACTGTAATGGATAATTACTTGGCATGTATGTTGTCAGCAAAATGTTTTTACAGGACATGGTGTCAAACAGGTCAAGCAATTTAACATAAAAGGTAGAGAACTTTCTTTTCGAATGAAGATCTGGTTGCTAACAACATACATGCAAGCATCGGCCAGTTCGAGTCATATTCACCATCTCTAATTTTGATCCGCTCAGTTAGACAAGGATTCGTATTCCAGCCTTTATTTCCTGATCAAAATGAAAAACATATTCTAATTGCCTTTTCTGATAGTATCTTTGAGGTGAAGACTGAACTGCAAATAGAGTGGCAGGCACTTTCATAGAGATGTTAGGTCTGCCAACAGCTTGAGGGCGCTAATTATATAACACTTTGGGCATGTACCGGAGAGGGCACAATCTAAAGTACAGGGGTGGTGTGAAAATAAATTGTTTACTTGCCTAGGTGTTCTGATGGGAAGGAAAAGATAACTTTGGCATTTTGGTTTTGCATTGTGCTTTGTTGCCATGGATGCACGCAATTGTTCAAGGTACTGTAATGAAGGTAACTCATTGACCTTTGTTGCCTTTGAATATGCAGTTGGACAGGGATTTATCCTTTACTTTGTAGACTTTCAAATCATTTTGAAGAAGTCCAGCCTGAAATTCAAGGTTTGCAAAAGTACTCTGATCTTTTGCCTGTCCGCAACTTTCCTCCATAACCATCCATGCTTGAGCCTGTAGTACTGATTGTTAAAGTTTCCTTCTCCACACTATTTCTTCTTTCGCCAAACCCAATGCAAGATCGATAATATAAATTTTATTAGCATCGTATGGAGGTATATTCGACGGATCTAATTCTCCGTATCATTTAATCTTAGCATATGCATTGTTCTTACAGTCACAATTACATGACTGTTATTCAAATATTTCATTCCTTGTTCTGTAACAGTATTCCTCATTTAGAAAGAACGATATACCGTTTTAGTCGATCAGTAAATGGATGGATTCACACTCACACAAGGGAAAGTTCATGATGAATGAGTTTTGTTATCACTAACAAGGCATTTACGGAAACTGGTTATTGCAGATGTTACGTACAGGTAAGTAAACTTTGTGAAAATTGGTTCAGTATTTACACAGAAGATGGGTTGATCTCATTGTAGTATTTCACGTCAAATAGGGCTACAAATGATGAAGGAAAGAACAATTCTATTCTTGTGAGTGATGCTGCTAAAACCTAAACAACAACAAAATTATGAGGTATCGTGCCTATATCTAAACTGATGTGTTGCATTACAACTAATTCACTTTAAATGTTTGGTCAATTATGCTTGACTTTTGTCCTGTCATTGCAAGGTATGCTCGGGAACACCAGCAGCCCATCAGGTAGAGGCTGCCTGCCACTTCTTCCATCACAAACAGCAAGGTAAGCAGAGAAGTTGGGGCTATTTCAGGCCAATTGGAGGATTCTCTTATTCCTGTGAGTAGTTTCTGAATTTTTCTTAGGAGTTATGTTAAAAATTCAGTTTGATTTTAGAAAATGCCATTCAAATAATTTTAAAGATGTTAGATCGTTTGTTATCTCTGTAAAATTCTTTGGATATCATTAATGTCATTGTTATGATTGGATTTTAAGAGTCCTTTTCAATTTCATGTTTTTTACTTGGTCAGGTTTGTGGTCCTCTTGGAATGACGAATCACATATCTTCAGATAAGGCAAAGGATATATCATAGGGCCACTAAGTGTGTATTTATTTACTCATTTGCACTGAATACATTTGTACTTCAAGGTATTACTCAATTGGAGTAAGGGAGTAGAATTAGGATACTTATTCCCAACTAAGCATGGAGAACTATTTATTTGGACAGTACACTGTTAGTTCCATCAATCCAATTTGGTTTCTTTTTAGGTCACTGGCATTCTCAAAGATTTAGGGTATTATGATATAGATGGTACATAATTTTAAGTGCACCACCAAAACATTGACACTTCTTAAAGTATTTTGATTTGAACATAAATTATAGTACCTGATGCTCCTCATAATTGTTGATTATGAAACTAACCATGGGATCTTTGTTGCGTTTAAGAAAGACCAAACATGTTGGCTGTAAATATTCGTTGGTTACCCTAAAAAAAGTAACGTGTTACCGCGCCTGCGTATTATAATCCCTTATCAAGTAGAATCATGTTAGCAACAGTCCGACTGTTCAAAATCGGAACTGTTATGCGTCCGACTGTTCCTGTCCAAGAACAGTCCTACGTGGCATCGGATGGATCCTTTGCTCAACCCACTCATGCACGGTTTGATTAGGGGTGTCGGACACAAATCCTACCGAAAATGTCAGATACCAGCATTGATTGATTATGCATTTCCGAAATCAGATATGGACAGATATGGATACGATGATTGAGAAGAACTATTTTCCTTAATATTGTAGTGAGTTTTGGAGGGAGGCATTTTGGCTCCCGATCTCACATGCTCCTGGTTGAATTAAATAACAGAAAAGAAATAGTTAAACATTTTAAAAAAATATTGATGAACATATACAAGTTTTATAAATACGTGACGTGTTTCGTGGTGAAATGACATTAGTAGAGCTCTGTGTAAAAATACCAAAATTAGTCATCTAAAAAACCATATTTTGAAATCTCATTTTGACCACTGATTTTGTTTTTATATGCACAAAACACTATGAATGTCATTTTAGCACGAAACTTGGTATGCATGTCAAAAACTTGTATATGTTACCCGCCAATTCTTTTTAGGATTTTTTTATATGTTTTACTATTTTTTTCAATTTTTTATTCTCCGGGAGCGAGTGAGTTCGGGAGACAATTTGAATTTCTATGACTTATAAAACTATATAAATTCAAACAGCATCAGACTAACAAAATACAAAAAACATAATCAAACACAGATGGTGCAGGTATTTCCATGGCTTACATTAATAGAGACGTGCGTTGCACGTGCACGTTAACTAGTGTGATAAGATGTCCTGATAAAGTACAGGGACCTATTTTTAACAAAACTGCGGGATTTCTGGGCATGGCTGCAAAAAAAGAGGCCCTGGGGGCATATCCGTAATAGAAAATTTTGCATCCAGGGACCGGCGTTTGAAATCTCAAAAAAATTTGGACCATTTCTCGATTTGTGCGTGTCATCCTTGCGCAGGGGCCATGCTAATCTTCTCTGTATCGTTCCAATTTTATCGGATGTCCCCGAAGGGACACTACCTGTGGCAGGCGTTGGCTTATAAACCGGTCCGCGCTTCCTTGGCTGGGCGAGGTGGGACTAAACCATCGACCCCGCTGCTCTCTGTAGCCGCGCAAGTAAACGTCCGAGCGAGCGAGAGTCCCGTCCTGCAGGCCCAAAAGCCCAGCTCCAAGCCTCTCCCTGGACTGCATCCCACTACGTGGCCCAAATCAGTACAGAGCACCACAGTACAGTGTCCAAAAAGAGTTGTTAATTTTTTCGGATTTGGTTCTAAAACAAATAAAACTTTTTTCGGATTTAGACTTCATTCTTTTTTTGAGCGTTTCATATGAATGGAATGTTTGAACTTGGCCGAGCGGTTGTCTTCCAAAAATTGCTGTCTGAGCGGTTGGCTTTTTTTGAGCGTTTCATACGAGCACCGACATTTTGGGCTAAGGAATGAGCATGCCATCCCGTCTGAGCTGGGATGCTGGTAGCAATGGTGCGTCGATGAACTTGCTGCTTCAAGGTTCAGGTCATTGCACAGACTCAGGCCATCCCCGGCAACCCGATCGGCATGAGGTGGACAGTGGCCATGGAGTTTCGTACATGTCAGGGAACGGAGAGCGGCCGGGCCGGGCAGTGACACCGCCGCGAAGGAGCAAGCAGAGCAGGTGTAGTGTAGTCCATCAGAGATCCACAAATCACAGCCATTCAGAAGACGGAAACAAGAGCACCAGCTCATGCCCAAAACTGAACCAAGGGGGCAGCAATGACCTCGAGCTCGAGGGGATCTTGGTGCTGAAGGTGATCTCGCAGCAGGTCCCCAAGCTGGATTAGCAGATCCCAACAGCAGTTCCTCACCATGATTTCCTCTCCCTTTATTGCTCTGAATCTCGTGATCCGACAATCATTCCTAGAACGGTCCCGGACGTCGCCCTCGACATTAATGTGCGCACGTCGATGAATTGACACGGTGAGCGTATCGACGATGGATGAACTGTACATGCCACGGAAGCACCTCCATTTCTCCTTTTCATGGCGGAACGACTGAGCTACTGGGTTTCACTCCAGCTCACACCTCACAGATCCGTAGTGGCCGATAGGTTTGCAGCGGCCATGGAGCGCCAGCCCACGCGGCGGCTCAGGCAGAGGCGAACGTGTTCGCACTATACACAGCCCAAGTACCACCGTTCGATCGAGATCTCACGGCGCAGGCAGACAGGAGAACGCTATGCATTCGGAGAGTTTTGCAAAGAGGACCCTGGTTTGGTTTGACCCCTTTTGCCCTTCACACTCCCCCACCCCCACGACGGCCGGCCATGGCGGCGAGGGTGCGGTTCGGGCTCCTGGTGGCGATGCTCGAGGCCATCACGCGGGACCGCACGGCCACGAAGAAGCGGCGCCGCCTCCGCACGTTCCTCGACGACGTCTACGGGGAGAGCGCCAGGGACGACTACTTCAGCGCGCTCCGCCTCCTCATCCCCAGCCTCGACCGCGAGCGCGGCTCCTACGGCCTCAAGGAGGCCACCCTCGCCGCGGCCCTCGTCGACGCGCTCGGAATCGCCAAGGACTCCCCCGACGCCGTCCGCCTCACCAACTGGCGCCGCGCCGGCGGCGGGCGCAACGCAGGCAATTTCGCCCTTGTAGCCGCAGAGGTATTGTCGGATGAACCAAAACAAATTTACCATTCAACATTGTCGCTTTCGCTAATAGATAGATACATCTTTCGATGGACTGTACGACTTGATTGAATTGCTTATGGGGTTTAGACGCCGAAGATTAGAGGTTCCCTTCGAGCTCTGACCGCTCAGCTGTGTGCGTGGCATACTGGCAGTGGCGGACCTTGAACAAAATCTCTGGGGGGGGGGGCGAAGCTGCAAAATGTCATGGAATTTTTTGATGGAACACCAAAGCATACGATAGCAACGAGTTAGAATTTGTAGCATTTTCATAAACATATATTATTAGATTGATGTTGTCCACAAAATACATTTCTAACAGCAATATATGTATAGGCTCCACCAAAACAAAACAAAACAAATCATATACCGCTTAACCATGGATTTTCACTTATCATAGGGCCTAGTTATAGGTTCGCTCGTCGCACTCATCTATTTGGTTATGTGGATATTGTCAAATCTATGAACGTAGTGTTGGATCCCGATCCAAAAATTGAATACCACGAAATCGTACTTCATGATTGTGCTTCATGATTTTGATGCCCTTGCTCTTCACGATTGTACTTCATGATTTTTCTGCCCAAATTTAAAAAAAAGAATCGCTTCTTTTCTCCCCCATCGCCTCCTCACTACATATCTAGAAAACAAAAATATGTAACAACAATTTTCTGACCTATTTTGAACTTTCCCCAACGATGCAAAATTCACAACAAAGAAAAGCAGAACTAAACACAAAATTACCTCAGAGAGGCGAGGGAGAGAAGCTTGCAGCGAGCCTTCAGCCTTCAGCAGTGGAGGAGCTCAAAGGATTCACAGATCGAGGCTGTTCGCGCCATGGCGCTACCGTGCGAGCAACTCGAGTCCGGCTGCTGCTGCTCGCTGTACACCCAGCCGGCGAGGCGGCGAACGACCCTCTGAGCGGACGGAATAGGATCCCCACCTACCGCCGGTCACCCGCTGCCAGGCCGTCTCCCACCGGCCACCCCGCCGCCGTGGCGCAGTCGCCGCAGTCCCGCCTAGAACCAGCTACGCGTACACGAGAGGAGACGAGAAGAAACATGTTCGTTCTCTATTTTTTCCACTGGATCAACTAGTAACTAGCGATTCTACTCTATAGGCTTATGGGCTGCAAGCATATTATTAAGGGGTAGTAATAAAATTGTATTTTTGCTGGGGGGGGGGGCCATTGCCCAGGTTGGCCCCCGTGAAGGTCCGCCGTTGCATACTGGCATTATGCTTCTTCATATGTTTATATAAGTGGCCATCGTTAGTGTGTCATTTGCGATTTGATGCACAGATGATGTTTCTCACGCCTCAGAGAGTACAAGTGCTGGACTGGCCTCTGTATGGTTTCATTGGCTTTCAGTCCAAACTGCATATAGCTGGATTGACTAATCAAAATTCTGGTTGAACCGTTGTTGTTCTGGCAGCTTATCTTTGCTGGATCGTGCTTAACGGAAAATTTTCTATTGCTACTCAGGTACTGCAGCGGAGGCAAGGAATGACTTCTGGTGGGTTGACGATAAAGGAGGTTAATGATGCACTCGATCGTCTATCTGCAAGTGATAATAGGTAGCTTATACATCCATTTCGTTTGCATTTCTGTATGACTGCAAAGTGAGCAACGATAAGTTCTTCCTCATTCTTGGCAGGTCTGAGAAGGCTTTGATTCTTTCTGGTCTGATCAAGAAAACCAATGCCCAGGAAATGAAGTGGCTTCTAATGATGATTCTTAAAGGTGGGCTTGTTCTACCATTGTCATTTTTGCACACTTTCTTACAAATTTCCATATGCATTTTAAAAGTGCTTTTGCATTCCTTTTGATCTCCCTGTACCATCATAGATTTAAAATTGGGGATCAGTGAGAAAACCGTATTCCATGAGTTTCATCCTGATGCTGAAGACCTGTTCAATGTCACTTGTGACCTAAAGTTCGTCTGTGAAAAGCTCAATGATCGAAGTCAAAGGCATAAACGTCAGGTGATTATACTTCCACTTGTACTTTGTTTCTCATTATGTGCTATTTGCCGTGCAACAATCTAAGTCCTGAAAATGTAGTGTTATTTCAAGGCTTTTATCATTTGTTCTTTTGTTCTATGCATGGAATCGTCCATGTTCTTTTGGATGGATAAGGCGTTCAAATACCTTTCAGGAATATCACACAAATTTCTCATTACTTCTGTTATTTCTATGTTGTATAACCAGGATATAGAAGTCGGAAAGGCTGTGAGGCCACAGTTAGCTATGAGAGTCAGTAACGCTTCATCTGCTTGGAAGAAGGTTTTTCCTTGTTTTTTGTAGCTCCTAGTGTGACAGTGAAAATTGTAGCTGTTGCTAAGAAAATACCTTCTCTGTATTTCTCTTTTACATCACCTGAATCTACTTGGTCAAACATGCAACCTCCCTCTCCCCAGCTTCATGGCAAACCAGTGGTTGCTGAGTGTAAATTTGATGGCGAGCGTATCCAAATTCACAAGAATGGGGAGGAGATTCATTTCTTCTCACGGTAAATTAAATGGTTCAGTATTTAATTCTCGCACATTCTTCTGAAACATATTGATTTCTATTGTCAGCATATTTTATGTTTCCGTCTGCAGTTGTTTTCATACTGCAGAGAGCTTCATATTAGCACACTAATGTTTTATATATATCAGGACCTTTCATGATCATTCTGAATATGCACCTGCGATGTCTAAATTTATTAAGGAAAATATCCTGGGTGACAGGTATTGTTTATTATTAGCATCCTATCTTATTTACGGGTAAATTGGGCATGATAGGAACTAGGGCCAGACTTTGCATGAAAGAAGAAATATCCATCTCAGGGCTTAGCATATCATAACCATTTGGATGAAATCTTGCCAATGATTGTAGCAATATGCAGTTAGATTGTTGGTCCTCTTTAGGCTGTAGTTAGCTAGATAGGCCTGATACCTCTCTATCTAGAAGAGTATGCCTTAGGAACAAAGCCCAAAATAAGCCTGAACATGTTGAGTTATTATTGGATTTGCTTGCTCTTAGTATTACTCCCTAGACACTAGAAGCTCTCTGTGGGAAGGATATCGATCCTTTGTGTAGATTATTTCATAATAAAGCCTGGTCATTCATTCTTAACTCTGATATGAATTCAACTTGACCCTCAGGTGTATTTTGGATGGAGAGCTGCTTGTGTGGGACACTGTGCTTAATCGGTTTGATGAATTTGGCTCAATCCAGGAAATAGGTTTCTAAACTTTCCTTGGAAATAGTAATACTTTGCATGTTTTTTGAATGTTCACATCGAAATCAACTATTTTATTCGCAGCAAAGGCCGAAAGCGAGGGGCGGAAGTCTGATCGACAGGTTTTATCATGCATTTGTTCACTGTATATTTGGCTTATTTCAGATTGGCCCTGGTGTAGCAGTCCCTATCTAACTGAATTTTCTTTTCTCCCCTTTGCAGTTGTGCTGTATCCTTTATTTTTAAGTGTTACATCTTGCTTTCTGTCTTGATACCTTTAGCTGCACAGTTATTAATGAAACACGTTTTGGTTTCAATGTCCTGGAATGTCTAGCATATCTGTTCCTCGGTTTGGTATATCCATAAGAATTGAACACATGACCTGAAAATTACTTTCCTTTCGTTTGCAAATACTTAATGATAAGGACCATTATTTTCCCTTCCGTTTTTATATCCCTTTTTCTTTTCACGCTAGTCATGTTTTGCTTGACGCTAGGAATGTACAGACATTGCTTTTGACATTCTTTATGCTGCAGAGGGTAGTGTTATCCATCTTAGTCTGACAGAGCGGCACGAAATTCTGCGGAAGCATGTCAAACCCTTAAAGGGTCGTCTTGAGATTTTGGTCCCAACAGGTGGTCTGAACATTCATCATCCCCCAGGTAGCTCTTGATAATTTATATGCCTACCTGTACTCTACATCTGACACAAACAAGTTGATCTAGATGGTATCATCAAAAAAATTATCACAGGGTGTGAACAAAGAACTATCTTTTTGCTTTTAAATATACTATTTTATCTTCACAAATTATTATGTTGTAATGCATGACGAGCTTGATTGTTTTTTCTATACTTTTTTCCCTTTCAATAATATGTAACACTAATTATGTATGCAAATTGTAGATGAACCATGCTGGTCCATTTTTGCTCCCAATATTGAAGACATTGAGAAATTCTTCAAGGAGACTGTTGAAAACAGGTTTATTTCCACTTTCTAAACACAAAATAATAGCAACCTGTTTGTAATACTTTCGATGTTTAGTCTCTTATGATTTCAATGTCTCTTTGTGCTTAGAGATGAGGGAATTGTACTAAAGGACCTTGACTCCAAATGGGAACCTGGTGATCGAAATGGAAAGTGGCTTAAATTAAAGCCTGATTATATAAATGCTGGTGCTGATCTGGATGTTATTATTATAGGTTAGCATCATCCCGCTTGCGTGAAGTATTAACTGCAATATTTTCCACCTGTTGATTGGATGCAGTGATTGAGTATATGTCTATTCCTTTGTTTTTAGGTGGATATTATGGATCGGGGCGTCGAGGGGGAGAGGTCTTTCCGATGTGCTTATTTTGAATTTCACATATTTCTTTCACTTTTATGGATTCAACTTTAACACTAGCTGAGTATGGAGTTATCAGACGATGCAAAGTTTGAATGTGTGCTCTCTTATTTACCTGTTCTTACATAGTAACTGATGGGTATTATATTACAATTTTCTTGTAATGCTAAGATCACACTTCAATTGATTTTTTTCCTCAAGTGGATGCTGTGAAGGAATTCTAATAGTTTAAAATTGATTTATAGGTTGCACAGTTTTTAGTTGGTCTTGCAGTGCCTTCAGATGATAAAAGTTTTGAATTTTTTCCTCAAGTGGATGCTGTGAAGGAATTCTAATAATTTCAAATTGATTTCTAGGTTGCACAGTTTTTAGTTGGTCTTGCAGTGCCTTCAGATGATAAAAGTTACCCCAAGAGGTAACCAAACCTTTTATCCTACCGTTGTTTGTATGTCTTTGTATTTTTCAGTGTGGGGAAAGTTATAGGTGGAAATTTGGTTAAGAGACAGAATCCAGTTTTGCTAATACGGAGTAGCATATTGTTTTTCTTAATAGCTAGGTTCTGCTTGATCTCAAAAGAAAAAGAATCCAAGTTTTGTTCTTAAGTAAATAAATTACGTAGCCTTTTGATCATGCACTTTTTTATGGCCTAATAGTATTTTGTGTGTTTCGTACGAACTTTTACTCTAGTGAGATTGTCAGAGTTTTTCTTTCCTCATTTTATGTATTTTGTTTTCCTTGCAAGATTCCTTTCTTTTTGTCGAGTCGGCACTGGTCTCTCCGATGAAGAACTTGCCACTCTAGTGGCGAAACTGAAGCCCCACTTCAGGTATTTTTATTATCTTTGTTTCTTCTGTTGCATTGTCATAGTTTAGTATGTTACGTGTTTGAACCTATAAGGTACTCTATTGCCTTCTCATGAAAGGCTATTTTTGATGCAGGAAAAATGAGTACCCCAAAAAACCACCCAGATTTTATGAAGTAACAAACAATTCGAAGGAGCGGCCAGATGTTTGGATAGAAAGCCCTGATAAGTGAGCTTTATTTAATGGTTTGAGTTCTTGGCTTCTTGCTAGCCAGAGCATCTGATCTGTTAATTCCCGAATTGCAGGTCAGTCATAATATCTATAACAAGTGATATTCGAACAATCAAATCCGAGGTAATTCATTTAAAGGATGCATATTTGTTGTATTACAGTCTTTAAAAGCATTATGCTTAAGAAACATGTGTTCTTTTCCAATTTAGCTAATCAGTGTTTTGCTCTCCAACCGGTTTTTAACACTTGGTTCCACTTATATTAAAGGTATTTGCTGCCCCATACTGCTTGAGATTCCCCCGCATTCAACGAGTGAGAGATGATAAGCCATGGCATGAGTGCCTTGATGTGCAATGTAATCCTCTTTGCGCAGTATTATTTGTTTTATAGCTTCATTTTCAATTTGAATATCTCATAGTAAGTAAATATCTTTTGATGCTTTCAATACTGAAATATTAATCATCACAGCATTTAAGGAGATTGTGCATTCAAGTAATGGGACAATGCACAAGGCAGAAGATGATAAGAGTCTGCAAAAGGACAACTTAAAGAACTCAAAAACAAATAAAAGGGGGGACAAGAAGAATGTATCAATTATCCCTTCACATCTTATGAAGACTGATATATCAGGCTTAAAGGGAGAAACCCTGATATTTGCAAACACGATGTTTTGTATCCTTTTTTGGCATATTTGTCATCACCTACACTATCCTATCAACGGTTGAGCAACTATATATCATTTGTTACAGCACACCATACATTTGATATGGTACATTCCTTATTGTACTTAGATTTTGTCAACACTCCTCCATCATATAACCTCGACTATTTCCATAAACTGGTCGTGGAGAATGGAGGATCTTTCTCAATGAATCTTAATGACTCAGTTACTCACTGCATAGCAGCAGAGAAGAAAGGTCTTCCCCTTTTCTTGTGCAGAACTACTCTTTTTTCTTATTCCGAGTGTTGAGTACATACAATTTAGATGCTATTTTCTGCACTTTCAGGTATCAAATATCAGGCAGCCATACGCCACGGAAGGATCATTCATTATTCCTGGATCTTGGACTGTTCCAAGCAAAAACATCTTCTTCATTTGCAACCCAAGTTTGTCCCTTGCTTACACACCATATTTCTCTCTTCAATCTATTTACTGAACATGTTCTAATGCAACCCATTGTACAGGTATATCCTCTTCCTTGCAGACTTTGCCAGGCACAAATTTCCTGAAGAAATCGACTCATATGCTGACTTTTACTACTGGGACATCGATGTTGCTGACATCAAGCAGGTTTGAAGCTTATTTCTGTATGCAGCAAATGTTTTATCTCATATGACATGCATTATAATAGTTTGGAAATCAAGATGTGGTTGGGGGGTCTGAATTAATCATGCTTTCAGCTCTATAGCATAACTCCACTAACCAGGCACTAGAATCTAATGCCATTGTTCATAGAAGGACGACCAAGACACCAGGCACCACGAGAGGTGAACCCTGGTGGGCATAGGCCGGGCATCTCTATGCCGTCTCTATGGCCATACTGTGCCACAGTGGCTTCTCGAATCAAGCCTAATATGGTTCATTATTTGGCCCAAGAACGTAGGATTGCTCTGAACTAATTTAAGTAGCCTAGTCTTAGTTTTGACCCACGTTCCGCCTCTGCTGGTGGCGGGTGATGCCCATGTGGCCCCACCAACTGATTGGTGCTCAGTTTTCCCAGTCAGCTATGTAGTAGAAGGCGCACATGCTACAATGCACCCTATGGTTAGCTAGGAGCTAGATGGAATTTGTATAGTATATATAAGCTGAGGAATGTCCAGTACATATTTCTTACAGTGCTAATTTGCAAACTCTCAACATGTACCTTGGGGTCAGATGAATCTGGAATTGGCTACGCTTTGTTGGACTTGGTATGACAGCACGTAAACATAAGTTTGCATCGATGCTTTCCCATAGAACCATGTATTATTTGCATCCCCTAGCATTGTAAGTTTGTTTTGGAGAGGTTTTATCACATTAGTTTTTTAGCTTGTAGTCTTGTACTAGGTTTGCTCTGACTAGTTCCAAGGGGTGGCGAAGGAGTTGCAGGCTGTGACTTGAAAATGTTGATGTTTTTTTTTTGTCCTTTTCAACAAGGACTAGTTTATGATGATTCGTTTTGATGTTTCTTTTTTCATCGGCTCATTATTCAGATTTTCAGCAACATCGACAAAGTCACTGTCAATCCAAGCATGGTACAACGATATAAAAGGAAGTATTATGCAGATGAAAGATTCTGCTTCTTCCAGGGTTGCTGCGTTTACTTGTATCATGCACCTTTAGTGTAAGTTTAATTTACTGTCAAATATCATCATCCATGTATTGTAATGTCACTAATTTGTATCTCTCCTTTTTTTGTTCTCTTCCTGGAGGAATGAGGACTACAATGTAATATCTGATCTTGCACTGAAGAGGGCGAAGCAGGACCTTACCATGCATGGTGGTCAGTTTTGCAGCAGCCTTGCTCCTGCAACCCATTTGGTTATAGTTTCAGTTCTTCAGGTGTACAATTTTGACATAGTGTACAAGAGGTAATGATTTAATTATTTTTCTTGTCTATTATGTGAGAGACAGAAAGTGGGAACAGTAACAAGTGTCTCATTTATGCAGCTTCCCTCCAGCTGAGAGACGTTACCTGCATGACAGAAGATTGCATGTAGTCAGTAATAAGTGGTTAGAAGATTCAGTGGATAAACAAATGAAGCTTCCTGAAACCGCCTACAACCTTAAACCGGATACATTAGAAGAAGTGCAAGTCGAAAGGAGGTACTGTATTTGTTGAATGTTCACATTTAAAAGTTCAATTTATCTACCACTTTATCTATATATAAAAATATTATTTACCTCTTGGTTGTTATCCTGATATTTTATTTCAGTGAGGAAAATGTGCAGCCTTCTAATGACGAGCATAAGGAAGATGAGGAGGTTGGAACATCTCGTGTTAAATATGTAAGGAAAAAGGGCAGGCCGGCCAGCAGTAGTTCAAGAACTGTACGTGCTGCTCCTAGGCCAGTCAGAAGAACCAAGGCAAGAAGAGGAAACAAATATGCAAAAATAGATGACATTGAATCTGAAGAAAATGGCCCTGGTGAAACAGGTCAAAATGATCAAAAGTTGAACAGAGATGACATCTCTAAGATGGAAGTAGATAACAGTGACAGTGATCAAAGACCACCTCGAGCTGCTCCTAGACCAGTTCAAAGGACAAATGCTAGAAGAGGAACCCGCCGTGCAAAAATAGATTATCGTGAATCTAATGAAGAAAGCGGACCTAGTGAAGGTCAAGAAGACCAAAACTTGCACGCAGAGGAAGATACCCTGGACGAAGACCAAGGACCACCTCCAGCTGCCGAGTTCATCGCATTGGACGAGGAAAAGCCCAAAGTTGTTAAATTGAGTGCAGCGGGGGAGACAACAGGCAGCCCAAAGTACGAAAGCAAAGGAACTTTGGAAAGAACAAACACTGTTGAAAGAACAAGCACTGAAGGCGAGAAGATAGAACAGATGGTTGATCCTTTGCACGCGATGCTTCTCGACATGATACCGTCCCTCAGGCAGTTAGAGAGAGGAGACGCGAGCAGCGATCCACCAGCCAAAGTTGAGCATGATCCACCACGAGTAGGAAGTTCGACATCAGAGTACAGTGTTCCGGTGCCTGAGGCAGGAAGTTCTGCATCGGGTGCTAAGGCACCACAGGCAGGAAGTTCCACATACGGTACGAGAGTTCCAGCCCCAGATCCAGATGGTGCTGCTCCAAAGAAGAAAAAGGTGAGCTACAAAGATATGGCCGACGAGCTTCTGAAAGACTGGTGAGAGTGTTTTCTGCCACTTCGGGCTCAGTGTAATCTGTATGCCGCACGTCTTTGCCATGTTCATTGTTCTGTAAATATGACAAATGCTTGTAAGAAGTAACCCTGGCCGTCACCATCGCCCTAGTTCTCTTGTTTTGTGGAGTGAGTGCAGCGACGTGTGTTGTGCCTGAAAAAACTGATGTTGGACCAAACTGTGACGGCTTTCAGCACTCTTTGGAACCTGGTTCGGCCCTATGGGCGAGTCGACGCGCCCATTGCTGATGCTATCGTGCGCTTCAGCCGACTGAGGTGAGGCCGTGCCCAAGCCCAACGGCGGCGAACAGCACGACATCCTGGTGGGAGTATCGGGTCGACACAGGGAAAGACCAAACGCGAGATCGAAGCTGATTTGCTACACCTAGCATGTGTGGGGCGAAGGCAATGGCCATTCATGACGCAAGAGATGTAGGCTCGTAGTTCACACGGATATACCATATGGTGTGCTTTAGTTCAAGCTAATTGTTGAATTTCTATCGGTGCCACAATTAATCAAGGGCAAACGCTAGGCCTCACCGTTTGACTGCCATGTCGCTTTCACATGTGTGGGTAGACCCCTATCATTGCTGCAAAAACCTGGTCACTGCTGCAAAAAAAATCCTGAACGTAACATTTTGTTTTGTGCATGTACCATTTTTCAAAAATCTAACATCATTTTGCAACATTTTTCCATGAATCTGTAAAAACTTGCGACATGTAGAAAAAACGTTGTAGCATTTTGGACACACCAATGTAGCAAAAATCAACAACGTATGCACCGAATCCACATTGATCGCACCTACCCCTCTCGAGACAATAGTACAACATCCCGCAAGATGGGGATGATTACATCATTCCACGATGTTAGCCATGACGGCTAAACCTGGTACTAATCAGGGGTGGACCCAGAATTGGGCCAAACCCCGGGCTGGCCCACTTGTTTGGACTTTGAGATATTGATTTTCCTGAATTTTATCTAATTTTAAAAACAATTTTAGTGTGGTTTTGGGTCAATTCATATTTACAAGGTTCGACTTGACCCTGAACCTCGAGCTCTAAAAGTGGCATCATAGTGTGATAAGGGCGAAGAATCGACTTCATACTATTATGCATAGGATAGTTTAAGTTCAATTATCCCCATTTTTACTTTGTTTTGAATTAAGTCCCATTTTTTAATTGTACTCATAATTTTCTTTAATTGAATATTTAGTTCATTTAAGAATAATAATTCAAATATAATGTTAAACGCATAATAACCTCATAATTCATTAAAATTAGGAATCATACCAATAATAATATTAGCCTTTTATATGCAATTTTCCCATATTTTTGGTATTTATGAAAAAATTGTTACTTTCAATTTAGTCCTTGATAATTTTAATCGTGTATTCATAATTCAAAAAATATCATATTAATATTCCTTAAGTGATAAACTATTTATTTCCTAAGTTTCTTTAGGTTTTATTCTGATATTTTATTCAATTTTCTTATCACTATAGCTATTTTTAATCATTTCAATTGAAAGATTTAGTAAATAAGGTTATTGGGCCAAATGGGTTCTGGCCCACTAGGTTTACATTTAGACGGTCATGGCCCAACTAGGGTTCAGGTTAGGTTAGATGCTGGTCCAACTTTCTCTCAAAAAAAAAAAGATGCTGGTCTAACCAGCTTACATCGGCCCAATCGCGGCCATGTGTCACCCTCGAAGCCTCCCTCTCGCGAACCATGTCGCCGCCGCCTTCACCCGCGTGCCAACACGGCTCATGGAGACCAACTCCTCTCTCAAAAAGAACAAATCTCACATACAAGAAGAGACAATAGTGCAAAGCGGATCCCTGGTTGCTGGTTGCTGGAAGAAAGCATGTAATAATGATATTAATTTCGTTTGTCTCTCCAACAAATAACCTGGATATATATGTACTAAATTTGCATGACTTTTCAATGCTAAGGATACTCAACTCTGTCTACCGAGCAAATAAGTACAACTCAGCGATGGTGAGCTTCTTTAGATTTTCAAATTTGTTTACCATTTCACCATATTAGAATATCCCATATACATATAAAAGTTCATAAACCGGAAACATACAAAAATCTGACTGGTCTTTCACTGGAGAAAGCCAAAGCTACACCATCATCCAAAGCCAAAGCCTCAAATAAGCAAGTATACAACCTTGAACCTTGTTGGAGTGGCTGCCTTATCTCACAGATTTCAGTCTGTTTGCTCGCTTCAAGATTGGTTGCTAGCATTTTACAAAAACATCCAGAAACCAAAGCCAGTTCCTACCAAGAGGCCCCTCAACTTTTTTGCAGCAAAAACCTTATATTTTTAACGAATTAGCATTTCTCATTTTGGGAATATTTAATATGTTTTAATTACCTTCCAATTCAGAATCCACTGTTTCAGATATTTTAGATCTTGAGAAGGAACTTACCGGGTCCAAAGGAAAATACGATAACCATATATAGAGGCCATTTCAGATCAGAACCAAATCGATTCAGACCAGGACTACCTCTTCCTCTCACACCACATCTAACTCTTCCTCTGGCTGCACCTGCGCCGGAGATGCTGGAGGTACACGGCGCTGCGCGTGGACACCATGGTGCAACACTGGCTGGTGAACGGCGCGCGCCGTGTTTGACACCAGGAACACGTATTACACGTCTACACCCAGGGCATGCGCTGCACCATGGGGCTTCCTAAAATACACGGGTACCTGCTGCCGTTGGAGCTGGTTGAGCGTGAGGATGTTGTGGGAGATCAGGTCGAGCTCGCGGCGATCATCTGGGTGACAGCGCTATCATACAACACCGGGATCTCGCCTGATCTCCCACAACACCCTCATACTCAACGAGCAACAACAGTTACAGTGTATCTCGGGAAGTCCGATGGCGTGGCGCATGTCGCAAGGGTAGTACGTGTTCTTGGTGTCGAACATGGCATGTGCCTCGTTCACTGTCCTGTGTTGCACCACGTCCTCCGCTCCAGCATCTCCGGCGCGGCGTCTAGAGAGAGGAAGAGGTAGTTGTGGTCGTATTTGGTTGTGATGTGAAATAGCCCACATACGGTTAATATATTGTCCATTTTTTATTTACTTACTGTATTTTCCTTTGGATCCAGCCGGTTCCTTCTCAAGATCTAAAATATCAGGATGGTGGATTCTAAATTGAAAGGTAATTAAAGAGGGTTAAATGTTTCCAAGATGAGAAAATGCTAATTTGTTTGAAATGTATGGTGTGTGCTGCAAAAATTTGAAGGACCTCCTGTCCTGGTACCAGTTGGATTTAGTTTCTGGACGTTCTTTTTTTGTAAAATGCTAGCACCAAATCTTGAAGCAACCAAACGGAAAGAAATGCGTGTGCTCATATAGACAAAGAAATGACATCCCTTTTGAGACAGAGGGAGTAGAGTCCACACGACCACACTGAAAGTCCTAGTGTGCCTGAGCCCCCATCGTGTATTACTACTTCAATCCATGTTGCGAACACGAAGAAAACCAACGTGGAGGAAGGGGCGGCGACTGAAGCGCTAGATAGGTGGGGGGAAGGAACGAGAACAGCGGTGGGTCGGGTCGTTCTTTGTCGAAAAACTCCTAGTACGATCTTCCCAAAGTGCTCTCAAGCCATGTATGTATACTATAGCTGGCCAACCGTGCCGTCCCGGCCCGGCACGGCCTGGCACGTGCGCGGCACGACCCGGCAACGGCACGGCCCGTTGGGCACAATTACAATCGTGCCGTGCCTGGACCGGCCCGCGTGCCGCGGCCAGACCTCCGGCACGGCCCGGGAGGCACGCCAACGGCCCGTTAGGCACGGTTGGCCCGTCGGACACGGCCCATTTAGTAAAAATGTGGCCCAAAAATTGAAAAAAATTAAAAATAGGAATTTTTTTAAAAAAAAGCTAATCGTGTCGTGCCGGGCCGCCCCGCGTGCCTCAAATCGGAGGCCGGTCCGGGCACTAACGGGCTTGTGCCGCAGCACGGCCCGTTTAGTTCTGTGCCGTGCCGTGCCTGGGCCGGGACAAATTCCCCGTGCCTCGGGCCGGCCCATTTGGCACGGCCCATTTGGCCACCTATAATGTATACTGCTCCGGCCAGCTCTTCTCCCTTAATATAGACAGCTCTTCTTCCATGCAGAAGACCAGGTCTCCCTCGCAACGAGCACCGCACGCGCGAGCGCGAGCAGTCTCTCTTCCTCCCCATATTCCTCCCCTTTGTCGCGCCATTACTTCGTTTGCAAACCATCGCAAGCAGCCGTCCATGGACGGGCACACAGGCGTGACGCCGTCCAGCTGAAAAGCTATGCCCGCAACCGGTGGTGCTCACAAAGAAGCGTCGCAACGACGAGAGCGCGTGGGAGAAAACAGAGGAGGTAGGAGAACATGTCGAACACGCAGGGGAAGAAGGGGAACAGGAACTCGGGCGGCGGCGGCGGGTCGACGGGCGCCCCGCGGCCGTCGTCAGGGCAGGGGATGAAGTTCGCGCGCCGGACCGCGAGCGGGCGGTACCTTAGCCTGTCGCGCGAGGACATCGACCCTGAGGGCGAGCTGGCGGCGGACTACGCCAACTACACGGTGCAGATCCCGCCGACGCCGGACAACCAGCCCATGATGGACGGCGCGGAGCCGGCGTCCGTGGCGATGAAGGCCGAGGAGCAGTACGTGTCCAACTCGCTCTTCACCGGCGGCTTCAACAGCGTCACGCGCGCCCACCTCATGGACAGGGTCATCGACTCCGAGGTGACGCACCCGCAGATGGCCGGCGCCAAGGGCGCCCGCTGCGCCATGCCGGCCTGCGACGGCAAGGTCATGCGCAACGAGCGCGGCGAGGACATCGACCCCTGCGAGTGTAGGTAATTATTGATCGTTAATTAAGATACAAATGATCCAATGCGAAATTGATGAAATGCATGCGCGCATGCAGGTTCAAGATCTGCCGTGACTGCTACCTGGATGCACAAAAGGACGGCTGCATCTGCCCGGGGTGCAAGGAGCACTACAAGATCGGCGAGTATGCCGACGACGACCCCAACGACGTGTCGTCGGGAAAGCTCCACCTCCCGGCGCCCGGCGGCCTCCACAGCAAGTCCCTTCTCGCCCGGAACCAGAACGGCGAGTTCGACCATAACCGGTGGCTATTCGAGAGCTCCGGCACTTATGGCTACGGCAACGCGTTCATGCCCAAGGGCGGCATGTACGAGGACGACCTGGACGAGGACGGCCTCGGCGGCGGCGACGGTGGCATTCCGGACATGAAGCCGTTCAAGCCACTAACGCGTAAAATGCCGATGCCGGCGTCCATCATCAGCCCGTACCGGATCTTCATTGTCATCCGGATGTTCGTGCTCATCTTCTACCTCACGTGGCGTATCCGCAACCCCAACATGGAGGCCCTCTGGCTGTGGGGCATGTCGATCGTCTGTGAGCTCTGGTTCGCCTTCTCCTGGCTGCTGGACATGCTCCCCAAGGTGAACCCCATCAACCGGAGCACCGACCTCGCCGTGCTAAAGGAGAAGTTCGAGACGCCGTCCCCGTCCAATCCACACGGCAGGTCCGATCTGCCGGGCCTGGACGTGTTCGTGTCCACGGCCGATCCGGAGAAGGAGCCGGTGCTCACGACGGCCAACGTTATACTGTCCATCTTGGCTGTGGACTACCCGGTGGAGAAGCTCGCGTGCTACGTCTCCGATGACGGCGGTGCGTTGTTGACCTTCGAGGCGATGGCAGAGGCGGCGAGCTTCGCCAACATCTGGGTGCCCTTCTGCAAGAAGCACGACATCGAGCCCCGAAACCCAGACAGCTACTTCAGCATCAAGGGAGATCCGACCAAGGGCAAGCGGCGGTCGGACTTCGTCAAGGACAGGCGCAAGGTGAAGCGGGAGTACGATGAGTTCAAGGTGCGCATCAACGGCCTCCCGGACTCCATCCGCCGGCGCTCCGACGCCTTCAACGCCCGGGAGGACATGAAGATGCTCAAGCACCTCCGCGAGACGGGCGCCGACCCGTCTGACGTGCCCAAGGTGAAGAAGGCGACCTGGATGGCCGACGGCACGCATTGGCCGGGCACGTGGGCCGCGTCTGCGCCTGACCACGCCAAGGGAAACCACGCCGGCATCCTACAGGTGATGCTGAGGCCGCCGTCACCAGACACACTGTACGGGATGCACGACGAGGAGCAGCTGATCGACTACAGTGACGTGGACATCCGGCTGCCGATGCTGGTATACATGTCAAGGGAGAAGCGGCCGGGGTACGACCACAACAAGAAGGCCGGCGCCATGAACGCGCTGGTGCGGTGCTCCGCCGTCATGTCCAACGGCCCTTTCATCCTCAACTTCGACTGCGACCACTACATCAACAACGCGCAGGCCGTCCGCGAGGCCATGTGCTTCATGATGGACCGCGGCGGCGAGCGCATCTGCTACATCCAGTTCCCGCAGAGGTTCGAGGGCATCGATCCGTCCGACCGCTACGCCAACCACAACACCGTCTTCTTCGACGGGAACATGCGCGCGCTCGACGGCCTCCAGGGGCCCATGTACGTCGGCACGGGATGCATGTTCCGGCGGTTCGCGCTCTACGGCTTCGACCCGCCGCGCACCGCGGAGTACACCGGCTGGACTTTCAAGAAGAAGAAGGTGACCACGTTCAAGCAGGACCCGGAGTCGGACACGCAGTCGCTCAAGACGGAGGACTTCGACGCGGAGCTCACGGCGCAGCTGGTGCCCAGGCGTTTCGGCAACTCGTCGGCGATGCTGGCGTCCATCCCCGTGGCCGAGTTCCAGGCGCGCCCGATCGCGGACCACCCGGCGGTGCTGCACGGCAGGCCACCGGGGTCGCTCACCGTGCCGCGGCCCCCGCTGGACCCACCCACCGTCGCCGAGGCCGTGTCCGTCATCTCCTGCTGGTACGAGGACAAGACCGAGTGGGGCGACCGCGTGGGGTGGATCTACGGCTCCGTCACCGAGGACGTGGTCACCGGCTACCGCATGCACAACCGCGGGTGGCGCTCCGTGTATTGGATCAGCAAGCGCGACGCCTTCATCGGCACAGCCCCCATCAACATGACCGACCGCCTGCACCAGGTTCATTAATTATTCCTTGGATGAATTCCCCTAGTCATCTCATCGATCCATGAGCAACAGATTTGTTGAGCACACAAACCAATGATGGATCGGAGCAGGTGCTGCGATGGGCGACGGGGTCGGTGGAGATCTTCTTCTCGCGGAACAACGCGTTCCTGGCGTCACGGAGACTCATGTTCCTGCAGCGGGTGGCGTACCTCAACGTCGGCATCTACCCGTTCACCTCCATCTTCCTGCTCACCTACTGCTTCATCCCGGCGCTCTCCCTCTTCTCCGGCTTCTTCATCGTGCAGACGCTCAACGTCGCCTTCCTCTGCTACCTCCTCACCATCACCATCACCCTCATCGCGCTCGGCATCCTCGAGGTCAAGTGGTCCGGCATAGAGCTCGAGGACTGGTGGCGCAACGAGCAGTTCTGGCTCATCTCAGGCACGCGCGCGCAACCAGCTGTGACACTAATTAAGCTAGGATCCTGATTGTCCATTTGGACAATATAATTTAATGTAAGTGATGGCTGCAGGCACAAGCGCGCACCTTTACGCGGTGGTGCAGGGGCTTCTCAAGGTGATGGCCGGGATCGAGATCTCCTTCACGCTGACGGCCAAGGCGGCGGCCGAGGACAACGAGGACATCTACGCGGATCTCTACGTCGTCAAGTGGTCGTCGCTGCTGATCCCGCCGATCACCATCGGCATGATCAACATCATCGCCATCGCCTTCGCCTTCGCCCGCACCGTCTACAGCGACAACCCGCGGTGGGGCAAGTTCATCGGCGGCGGCTTCTTCAGCTTCTGGGTGCTCGCGCATCTCTACCCGTTCGCCAAGGGCCTCATGGGCCGCCGTGGCAAAACGCCCACCATCGTCTTCGTCTGGTCAGGCCTCATCTCCATCACCATCTCCCTCCTGTGGGTCGCCATCAGTCCGCCGGACGCAAATTCCAATGGCGGCGTGCGCGGCGCCGGATTCCAGTTTCCTTGATTGGTTAGGCCCGCTCGACATGTTACCTCCTTTGCTGTATGTGTCAAAATCAGTGGGTGCTGCAAGCGTATATGCTAGTACCATTAAGCATGGCGCTGCACGCCAGCCCGGATCGAGATGGTTCGGTGCAATAGATGAGTTAGCAAAGTTGTTGTGTTGAGTCTCTCAATACATTGTTGTCATGTAGATATGAAAGGATCGGGTCAGTGTTGATGTAGAGAAATGGACTTTGCTGTATACATTGAAATTTGAAATGTTATCATGAGACTATACACACTGAGGACATCGTCGAGGGCTCTCACTTTCCCCCTTTTCTTCTCTCTCCTTCCCCCATTTTTTTCTGAGAGCTCCATCGCCTCCTCCGGTCCCTCTCCTCCTCTCCTTCGGCGGCCTCGCCGGCCGGAGTGGGAAGGGGAGGGGGGCGGTCCCTCTTTGTATATACCAGTTTTAGGGTTGTTTCCCTGTGTTTTCCCTTCGTGGAATCTACTTTCCCTTGGCGCTTGTTGGAGTTGTTCCCGCGCAACAGCTTCGACGCGGTGAGCCTATTTCCCGGCGAAGATCCGAGGTGGATGGAGCCGGTCGGTGGGGGATCTACAAGCGTGTGCTTGAATAAGCTCGTTTGGGGTGCGATGCTGCGGATCTGGTGAGTTCTCTCTGTTTCCTTTGCTGGCGTGGTGCTGGGAAAGGGGAGGTGGAGCTGCTGGTTCTGGAGGTGGTCGTCGCTCCTTCCTGGTGTATGGTTTCGTCGTCTCTGTGCGGCGACGATGGTCTGGTTAAGCTCCGCTTGAAGTGGAGTGTACACACGTGTGTACAACATCTGGGAAGCGTTGATGCTTCCTCTGGGAGCTCTCCCATGGCGGCGCTGGCTTCGTCGCTGTGCATCTTGGCCGAAGGGCGGCCGCTCCCGCCTGGGATTTCGGGTTCGGTCGCTCCCGGCCGAGATCCCATGGTCATCTTCGACCTCCTTCGGAGGCCTTTCAGTCTCCATGCAGCTGGCTCCCGTCTCCTCGTCCCAAGTGGCGTAGTCCCCGGCGACGTTGAGGTAGGCTGCGTCGAGCTCACGAGTTGGAGCACCGGAGATGGAGCTGGACCTGGACTTGATTGCGTTCCTCTTTTTCTTATTAAGGTCCAAAGTGCAATATGTAAGGGCTGGATTGTAATTTCTCTTTCTCTTGCAGCCTTATCTGTAATATGTAACTCCGGTGTTGACTTTTAATGAAACTAATTTATGTTCAAAACTTTCAGATATGCCTCGAGAAAATAGTTGTCCTGAAAACTTTCAGATAGGATCATAAGGGATAGACAATAACATGATGATCCCTAGACTTTATTGCACACACCGTAGCCAGCAACGCACGCCTCCACCAAAGAGCACCATCGCCAACGAGGCTTTGTGAGTCGGTGAACAGGCCCGCACTTGCAGCGAGTCACATGTCGTTGTGGCACGTCGACGACCGGGGGACGTCCGGTGCTGCCTTGGACCAAGATCCGCCGCATCCCATCGATGAAGTCAGGGAAGAATGGCACATCCACCATCGTCATACCACCATCCTCGCTTTAGAGCATCCATCTCGCCTAGGCCACTTGCGCTGTCGCGAACGCCAGCGACACAGCGAGAAACTAATCTCACCAGATCTGAAGAACGGCGAGAGGACCAAGCCACCTGCTCCATGCCGCTGCCGATTAGAGCACCGCCGAGATGGGGGAGAAGCAGGGGCAAATTATTCCGACGCGACGTCGCCCCGTGACGGAAACCCTGTTGTGAAACAAGGAAAGTCACGTGATATACCTCCTCGACGATTTCCATAATGTCCAAGGAATAACACCCCCACCTCCTAATGGAATTACCGTAGAAATAAAGGCCTTCTTTGAAAATGTTGGTTCCAAAGAATAACACCCCCACCTCCTTACATACATGTTATTTTTCATCCTTCACACACATAGTCATTACTTCACGCACTATAAAACTCTTATCTGACTAAAAATTGTTCTCCTTGCATTGCCATAGGAATGGTCTATATGCAGAAATGTGGTACTTTCAGGCTTGAGGATGCTGGTGACTGTTATGCTATGAGTGAATGCTGGTTACAGGCAGCTGAAGCTTACTTCAAAGCTAAATGCTATACCAAGTGTTTCTCCATGTGCCTGAAAGGAAAACTATTCATTCTAGGATTGCGGTTCCTACAATGGTTGAAGGAGGAATATTTTGTCGGGAGGTTGAAGGAAGAATATTTTGTCGAGAATTCAAAGTCTGATGATGTATCTGCAATTGGAAAGATGTATCTAGAAAATTGTGCCCATCACTATTTTGAGCATGGAGACATCAAGAACATGATGACATTTGTTAAGTCTTTTAGCTCTATGGATCATGTTCGGGCATTTTTAAACTCTAGGAATCTTGTTGATGAACTGCTCAACTTAGAGATGGAAGTGGGTAATTTTTGTAAAGCTGCAAGAATAGAAAAGAACGAAGCGAATGTTGCGCGAGAGGAAAACATGCTTGAGATGACAGGTCACTATAAGGATGTTACACAGTTTGTTCTCCACCAAGTCGTTATCCAATCTTGGTGGCATTCAAATAGTATGAGGTAGTGGCATCCTCAAAGCACTGCAGAGAAGGAACAATTTTATGCAAAAGCCAATGATATGGCGACGGAAGTCCGCGCTTGCTGCTTATATATTGATAACTTCGGAGCATGTCCACTAGAATGTGTGACTAAATCTCTTGCCATTTTAAGTTGTGCCTTCCTCGTGGGCAGAAAATGTGGAAACTTGTTAGTAGAACTTGTTGCTGCCCGTTTGCTTCTTGATATTCACCTCCAGTCTCAAGCTTCTGGATACAATTTGGGATTAGTGCAAGGATCAGAAAGTGAAAGGTGTTGCATTGCTATGTTGGCCTGTAACCAGATCTCACCTGAAACTCTGTTGTATGTCTGGAACAATTGGATGTCAATCATAGTTAAAGTACTATCTTATCTTCGTCACTCTAGTGGCCAAGAATCAAATGATTGTGCAGTTACGTATGATGATCTTTGTGCTAGATACTTTGGGTTGAGAAAATATGGTGATGATGACCGATATGTGGTTCTTAACATGAACTCAAGTTGGCTTTCTAACCTAGGCAGAAGCTCCTTGCAGCAAGACGGCAACAAAAATTGGTTGAACTCTATCCAGTTTCATTCATTTGTTCAGAATTTCTGGATGAGTGAGCTATGTGCAATTAGATTGACTGTGCTCGTTAAGTTATACAGCCTTGAATTTTCTCCAAACCAGGCATCTTCATACGCCCTTGGGAGAAGTATCCTTATCATGTACGAAATTGCAATGTTTCTGAAGGATTCAGTGTTTACTTCACTAATAAGTACCGGGTTAAGAAGCGTCTTTGTTCGGTGTGAAAACCGATTCTTTGAGTTTGTTTCTCATGTTTGGAGGGATGGGACAGTGAAGTCTCTCTTGTCTATGCTTGAGTTCCCAAGTCCATATGGTCTGATCACTGATTCCCTTGGCTCATATCTCAGGCCAGCAAATAAGAAACTGACTCATTGGCATCTTGGGAGAGTTACCATGTTTCTGCTATATGTAGCACGATGTACATCACGACAGTCAGATGATATGATGTTTTCAGGACTTCTGTAGCACCTGGACAAAGAATCGGAGTGGGCAAAATTTCTTCTGTCTTTGAAGATAATTATTTATGCTGGTGGTTTTTTTTGGCAGATCTCCCTTGATCTTGAATTTTAAGCTTGCTCTTGAATTTACGTTCAATGCAAACTGGATGGCTGAACCGGACTACATATCCCCAGTATGCTATACGGATCTCATAGAATTCCTTGGCTTCTTCGCTTCGTCATATTCTTTACTGAATTGTTGTGTGTTTTGCACAAAATCTATTCTAGTCAAGGTGCTAAAGTGTTGTACCAGTACCACATAACTCTTTAGGTTTCCTAGCTTAGATTTGGTTCCAGACCAAATACCATTGTCAGCAGGGCATTTCATATTCCAGTCAGTCAGAAATCTCTTGTCAAACAAGCGTAGGATCCAAGAGTGGTTTGAGAAGACTTCTACTTCAACTAGTTCATACATTCCAGTCATTCAGAGATTAGTTATCACACTTTACGTCGTGACTCTAAATCTTAAGGTGGGGGGTTGCTATGAGGTCACAGATTTCCTTTGGATGCACCATGTTTTTGAGGATTTGCCTCTGGGGTTCTCTTAGAAGATTTTGCATTCCATGCAAACAAGTTCTCGGACACTTAGCAACTTCAGAATGGTATTTGCTGATGCGCTTGTAGCAACTGGAAATCGCATGGTAGTTATGACACCGAACAAAGTCCGGCCCATCTTTCGAGACTTAAATGCTGACATAATTAGCAGAGCGGATTGGAAAGATCTTGAGAAGGTACTTGGTCGTTTTTGTCCAGAATATTCAAATCTCATAAATAATCAGAATGTTCCCTTGTGGAACAAATACGAGGCATTTCGAGTCAACAAGCATTCCCAGGTGAGTTTCATGTGATGTAATGTTCGTTTGGTTACCTTCCAGCTTTCTCCAATGCTACGCAACTGTGAAGTTTTTTGTGTTCTCAAAGTCAACATGTGCAGAAAGATGCATGGATTATTATCCAATTCCTCAGAAGTACCCTTTCCTGGTTGGAGCAAAGAGACCCTCCAAAAATGATGGACCCACAGTTGGTGGAAGAGGTCAGGCACATCTGCAATGAGTTTGAAGAGCGTTCTGCTAGGTAAGCAAATGTTAAGATGCAAATTACCTTGCGTTATCTCCATATCTTATGAATGATTCAAATTTGAGCATTGGGCATGCACACATTTTTTCCAACCGGGGAAGAGAGCTTGTGACACTGCCAAGGACCTTTATGCAATATGGGAAGATGGTGAGAAAAAACCACAGAAGATTATGCACTTTCTGCATTCCCAAAAGGTATTCATGAAAAAAGATTGCACGAGGAATGCAGCCGCAGCTGTTGCCCAACAGCATGCCGGTGGAGGGAATGATGTGGTGGAATCAGTCAAGGAAGATGCAACTGTGGCCCAGGCTTCAAAAGTGACTGCGCACAAGCAGAAAACCGAGAAGAAACCCAAAAATCTAAGCGCCACAGCAAGAAGCGAACCGGTGTAGCCTGTGTTAGTTTCTATTTTGCATATTTCGCTGCGAACCTCTTAACAGCAATGGCTGACTTCTGGCTGTGCTACCACAAGTATTGTGTTGTTGCCTTAATATAGACTTGCAGATCAGCATATCCTATACAACTGGTTGTGCTACTGCTACTGATCATACTCTGTTTCACCTTATCTGGTAATCTTGGTGTATTCAGCTTAGCCTATCGAGTTTTTTTTGTTTGTTTGAATTAACATAATGCATCTGAGGCGTATCCTGTGTGGTGTGTTGGTTAAGCTTGTTCGGTCATAAGATGTGCCGCAGCTCTGCTTAATCCATCAGGCAATTGCATTGAGAAGGGATGTTGTGTCTCGACGATCTTGGACAAGTTTGCAACTCTTCGGTTATTGTGTGTAAAATGTTGGTTCAGTTTCATCCTCACTCTAAAAGACATAGATGCTCCCGATTTTATTTTTAGATAAAAGGCAAGAAGTGCCTGAATTTATAAATTTATAGAGCCAACCAAGTTTCAGGTTTATACACACGAAACAATCGTTGCGGCATACAAATTAGTCAAATAATAGAAATCGGTGATGCAACACCCAGGCATGGCAGCCCCAAACCAAGCAGACGACGAGCTAGAGCCCCAAAGCTGAAAAAAAAGATAATAATTTTGAAAATAACATTAGCAAGATTTTTAAATACTCTTGATTGAATTGTAATTTTGTTTCTCACATGCCACAAAACCCAGCATTTTGTAATGAAATGATCCAAATGATTCTACGGCCCATTGCACAACTCCTACTTGAACCAAGTACGCCCCTCAAGCTAATGTGGCCCTCCACCACCTCGCCCACGGATATACTCCCTCCGTCCAAATCAATCAGTGGGAAACGGTCTTTAGGGGGCCTCCTATTGGAGTTAGTTTTCTAGAGTTGTACTCGGCAAGACCGACTAGACATATGTATCCCTAGGTTATGAATTGTCCTTGAACTATGTATCATGAATGTCACTGAATGAGTGATTCAGTTGTGAAATCATATTTATAATAAGATACATGTTCTAAATGTTCTTAGTAAATAGAGTTATCTGGACGCTAACTTTAAACATGACACACAGACTCGGTTAAACGAGTTTAGCGAGTCAAACTGACCCATTACGAGCCGCAACGAGAAAATTGTCATTTACGTGTTTGCAATGCACATCATGAAGCGAGCTACATGATGTAGTTGGACAAGACGGGATTTGCCCCTCCGACTCGGAGAGATATTATCTGGGCTCACTCAGGTGACTTGATTCGGAAAGCATGACCATATGACTCGGCTAAGAGTTAGTCGAGTGGATTAAGAGTTAATCCGGGATGAATAAGAACACATGACGAGTAGTATAGAGAGTCAAGTTATTAAATGGATGAATAGATATCGCATATATCTCTGACAAGGTATATCATGAGGTAAAAGGAATGGACGTATGCACATTGGACAGCAAGTCATGGACGACTTACTTCCAACGGGAGTCGGCATGCTTTGCTAGAAGTCGTTGCCTACTTATCGGGTTGAGACCAACTGTACATGAGAGAGAGCCGGTCAAAGGATACGATGGGAGGAGTATCTCATGATGTGTTCGATCGAAGTAATCCTATAGGGTCACACACTTAAGGTGATTGGAGCCACCCGGAAGCATTTTCAACTGAAGCGTGCGACCAAGTTGGACTCGAGTCAGCACGGGACACAAATGGATAAGGCTAGGGTTTGCCAAAGGGGCCCGCAAGTGTTGTGTGCCTTGCAAGCCTAAGAGCCAGTCCACCACCCGTATATATATAGGAGGTGGACAAAAGACTAAGTGAGTGGAAGCAAACTCGCATTAGTGGGGCTTAATATCCTCCACCTGGCCGTCCCATTCCGGCGACCCGAGCCTAGCAGCTCATCGTCGGAGCTCCACCTTGTACGTGTGTACCACCCGTAGAGGCGTCGTATGTACGGCGCTCGGTTGAGCAAGACGACGGAGTTAAGGCCAAGGAGAGGAGTCGGCGGTGACCACGAGAGGCGGAGCTGTCCGAGACGAGGTCCAAAGGACTGCACTGCCCCGACGCGCTTCACCAATTCCACAATTGCACATCGAGTGGTAAGAAACAATGACCTATCCCCGATGGCACGACCCAATAGTGGTATCAGAGCGAAGACTTCTGGTTTTAGGTTTAGATGTGAGAACAATGGGTTGTGCAGATCCAGCAAATCAGATTTCCTTGGCATTTTGGGTGGCCGATTCAAGTGATTGAAACGGTTTGGAGTGAATTGGTTGGACGGAGGCTCTCAGAATTTTGTGGTAGATGAACTTGGTTCAAGAGATCGATGAGATCGGTTTCTCCATGCAAGGTTCATGACCACAAAGGCCGGAACTTGCGGATGAGATTTCTCGGTTCTAGAAAGGCCGGGTTCTTCCCAAACCCACCTGCTATCTGGCTAGCATGACCACCGACAACTCGTAATGTTGAACGTTACGATTTTCACCAAACATGTAGATACACTTATATTAACTCGTTTTTGCAGCATGTGGCGAAATTGCATGGCTTATGTGTATGTGATGCATGTAATCTGTGTGTGTGACCTACGAGTCACATTTTCTTACCTGGCTGGAGCCTTTGAGCTGACAGTGTTATGTATAACAACCTGCGGGTCGGCATGAGATGCAAATCCTTAAAATTTATGAGTAGAAGGGCGGATTCCATGGGCGACTAGGAGGACACGAAGGCGGTGGCAGGAGTCTTGGTTGTCTCTGTTTCGACGAATCGGTCTTCATACAGATGAACACCCATAAAGAAGAGCCATGTTAATTCACTTGATAGTTTATTTATATGTGTCTTGCTTGTCTCTGTTGTTTTCCTTGCCCGGTGTCGTACCATCCCGACTCGAACAATTTCGGTAGTGGGCTCATGAAATTGGGGTGCTATCAAGTTGCTTCCGGTCAGATGGGTTCGGGTCGAACTCGGACATGCATAAGCACTAGGTAGACTTGATAGAGCCGTCATGACATTCATGGACTCTGGGGCAAGGGGGTCAAGAAGGACCAGCATGGTAGCAATATTGAAAGCAAGTAAACAAGGTTGTAATCAATGTAAAAGAATGGACCAGGAGCCATAGTTTCACTAGTGGTATCACTCCAGAAATAATAAAGCACTGTTGGGTAAACACATTACAGCTTGACAATTGATAGAATTGGATTCAAATAATTATGATAAAAAGAATGTTCATGGCAATATTCATGTCAGCATGACATCAAAATATATATGCCGCACACCGGTACCGCTTCTATAACTAATAATCCATTTTGAGACCGCTTCTATGCTTGCATCTCTAGCTATTAAGTTGTAAACAACAGAGTATTCCCTTAAGCGAAGTGCATAATGTAAACACTAAAATCATCATCCAAATGTGATAAAGAAATCATTGTTTTATTCTTAGTGGAAACAACACATCACCCCCTTACATGTTTCTGTCACTCACCCCAGAGTTAAGTGAGATTAGATCCCACTACCGAATACCCGCTCCCTCTTAGATATGTATACATAAACTTGGCCAGAATAAACACATAAATCGGAGAGCATGTAGGAACGCAAATAAAGCATTATCTAACAATAGCATCATATAAATAACATGCACAATCTAACCATAACATCACAATTCATCATATCCCAACAAACACGACAACTAATAGCAATTACATCATCTGGAACTCGTTCATTTTAGGCAGCTCATGAGACCTTTGTATTGAAGAACATGGAGGAGAGATAACCATCTAGCTACTGTTATGGACCCGTAGTCCATGAATGAACTACTCACGCATCATCATGGAGGCGGTAGTGGTGGTGTAGATGCCTCCGGCAGGGTTCTAGATTGGTTTTCGTGGCGGTGGCAGCTCTATATCAAAACCTGGCAAATATTTTCCCGTCCTTAGGGTTTTAGGTCAAGGGGCTTATTATAGGCGAAGAGGCGGCACAAGGCGGTGTTCGAGGTGGACACGCGGCTAGGGGCCACGGTCCATCCCCGACTCATGGGCCCCACCCACGTGATGTCTTGGTGGCCCTCCTGTGTCCGTCTCGAAAAGTTAGGATCTCTCGTATTTTTCTCAAATTTTCCAAGATATTTTCCTAGGGATAAAGAAACACAACAGCTAGCACTTGGTACTGGGTTAATTGGTTAGTCCATGAAAATGCTATAAAATCATTGTAGAAACATATAGCAATGATATGAAAATATCATTGAACAATCAAAAAATATAAATACATTTTTTATGTATTAGAAATCAACCAGGAGATGGAAGCATGCCATGGACATCAATGATAATGATGAGATGATGACAAGAAATCCTTTCATCTTGGTCTTCTAATTGACCCAAAGAGTGACCCTTTGATACGTGTCTCACGTATCGATAATTTTTTTATTGTTCCATGCTTGTTTTATACCATTGTTACATTTTCTACTATCTTTTTATATCATTTTAGGGCATTTTATTGGACTAACCTATTAACAAGATGCCCGGTGCTAGTTCCTATTTTTTTGCTGATTTTGTATTTCAGAAAAGTCGTTAAGGAAATATTCTCAGAATTGCACGATAATTTACGGAGATTTTTTATTCAACGAAACAAAGACGGAGTCCAAAGGGCAGCCGAAGAGGAGCACCATGGGGCATGGGCGGCCCCAGGCGCGGCCTGAGGGGGGTCGCGCCCTCTACCCGCCTAGGCCCACTTGGCCCCCTCTCGAGCCCCGTCTTCGCCTATAAATTGCCTCTCGGCCTAAAACCCGAGGGGCTGCCATTATTTTCCATGATACGTAACCTAAAGCTGCCGCCATCTTGAAACCCTAATTCTGGGTTCTGGAATCCTGTTCCGGCACCCTAACGGAGGGGGAAATCATCACCGGAGGCCTCTTCATCGTCATGACTTCCTTCAAGGTGATGTGTGAGTAGTTCATCCTTGGACTATGGGTCCATAGCAGTAGCTAGATGGTTGTCTTTCCTGATACAAGAATCCCAAGGTATCATCTAAGGATTGAAGAATCATCAATCCATACGAGGAGTTGGTACATGCTATATATGTGGATTAAGTATGATGGAGCACAATTTTGATAGCTGAAGATTAAGTTGATCCAACAAGGATTTCTGAACCCCACATGTGACCCTATTTGAAGCCATGATTCTAGACAACCCACAAAAGTTTCTTTTATGGGTGGTAGCCCACATAGTTCTCAAACTCACTTGTCCCAGAACCCAACTTTCTTTCTATCCTCTCCGAATATCGGGTACAAGATGAAAGTGCATGGTTGCCCCCATGTGTGGTTTTGGTAATTAATGACAATCTCTATGCACCAATATTTGTATTGAGCTATACTTGTAGGTGTATCCATAAGCATTGCTTGATCTCCATTTGTTGGAGTCAAGCCTAAGGGAAGAAGAGTATGTGTTGATCAAGGCTAAGTGCGGGTTGATCATCACTCAAGTCCAAGTGAAGATATGCCGAAGAGTGCTTCTCCCATATTGGTGTATGGGGGAGTAACATGTGAATCTTCACCAAGCAAAGCGCAATCGAGAAAGGTGGTTCGTCTTGAGGAGATGAAGATCGTCATCATCGACCTCAAGTGGATTAATGCGCAAGGCAAAGGTATGATCTTGATAGGGTTTCTATTTTACCGGTCTCATGATGTTAGTGAGAGACCGGATTATAGGATAGTTAACCGTACTATCAAGAGGGGCTCTCGACCGAGTATCTTGATCGTATCATTCGTGGAGAGCTCAAACCTTTGCATCCTTGCAATCATCTTTATTGGTTCTTATTTGTCTCTTATCGTGGTGTGGTCTTGGTGCTTGTCGTGCTTGTCATGACAAGGCTAAGTTCACCGAAAACGGTTTTCATATGCGTCCCCTATTGCGTTTTCAGTATTGGAGATTTTGCCGGTCCATCCGTGTGGAAGGTGAAACAACAAGCTATGCCCGGATGTCGCCTAGAGGGGGGGGGGGTGAATAGGCGATTAACACTTTTTCTAATTAGAGGCTTGGTAATTGCGGAATAAAACTATGTGTTTAAATTAACAAGCCAAAAACCTAATTACTAGGCTCACCTATGTGCACCAACAACTTATGCTAAGCAAATTAAGAAACAAGGTGATAGCTAGATATGAACTTCAAGCACGATGGCTATCACAATGTAAATTGCATAATTAAAAGCTCGGGTATAGAAATAACTGAGGCACGCGTAGACGAGGATGTATTCCTGAGTTCCTCCTTGTTAAGGGAGTACGTCTCGTTGGAGGGGTGTGAGCTCGCCACAAGAGGCCTACTCAAGATGCCACAAAGGCCTCACCCTATTCTCCGATGAACCTCACCCAAGGGATTGGTTCACCTTCCACTATTGGAATCCTTCGAGGCAGATTCCGGAGCCCTTTTACAACTTCTCTTGGGGCACACACCCACAACTCAATTGGGGGCTCCCAAAATCGTGCCAAAATGGGGGAGATTGAACATTGCACTTGGTGAGTGTTCTAGATGATTTTGGGGAGCGAGGATACCATATTTGTGCACTCCTCAATAGTGCATGAACATTGGGGAGCTTCTCCATTTTTATTTAGAACTCTCGCTTTGGATCTTTTCGATTCCTTTTTTTTTTCCTCTATGGAGATGTTTATAATGATTTCATCCTTTTGCAATCTTTGGATCCTCAATATAGTTTGATTCCCTCTAATTATTTGTCAATGAATATGTGCATTTGATTTCACTCATATCTTGAGAAATGCACACTTTATGGAGGAACTCATATTATATTGGCTCTCTAATTTTTTTTTCCCATTTCGGAAATCGATGCCAATGGGGGAGAAGTTTAGATGGTTTAAGGGAATTTGGCTTTATACTTTAGTTTGGTTCTTAAGCATTTGCCTCTCATGCTCATGCATCCTTGCGTGTTCGTCTTGCAAGGTTGTTTAATTCATTATATAAACCCTCTTAAAAGGGATTGTCATCAATTACCAAAATGGGGGAGATTGAAAGAGCATGGTTGCCCCCATATGTTGTTTTGGTAATTAATGACAATCTCTATGGACTAATGTGTGCTTTGAGTTATATTTGCAGTGTTGGTCCGTATGGAATGCTTGAACTCCATATGTTTTTTTTTTTGAGAATTGAACTCCATATGTTGGAGTCGAGGCTAAAAGAAGAAGATTATATGTTGATCAAGGCTAAGTGCAAGTTGATCAACATACAATATAAGGTGTTGGTCCGTATGGAATGCTTGAACTCCATATGTTGGAGTCGAAGCTAAAAGAAGAAGATTATATGTTGATCAAGGCTAAGTGCGAGTTGATCAACATACAAGATAAGGGCAAGTGAAGATATGCGAAAGAGTGTCTCTCCCATATTGGTGTATGGGGGAGCAATATGCGAGGCTTCACCGAGCGGAGCGTAATCAAGAAAGGTGATCCACTTGAGAGGAGATCAAGATCGTCATCATCTAGCTCAAGTGGAATGCGCAAGGCAAAGGTATGATCTTGATAGGGTTTCTATTTTACCGGTCTCGCGGTGTAGTTGGGAGACCGGGTTTTAGGATAGGTAACCGTACTATCAAGAGGGGCTCTCAAGTGAGCTTTAGCGTATCGGTCGTAGAGAGCTCAAACCTTTGCATCCTTGCATTCTTGCAATCATCTTTATTGGTTCTTATTTGGCTCTTATCGTGGTGTGGTCTTGGTGCTTGTCGTGCTTGTCATGACAAGACCAAGTTCACCGAAAACGGATTTCGTTGCATCATCTTTATTGGTTCTTATTTGTCTCTTATCATGATGTGGTCTTGTTGCTTGTCGTGCTTCTCATGACAAGGCCAAGCTCATCGAAAACGGTTTTCATATGCGTCTTCCATTGCGTTTTCGATATTACAAATATTGTCGGTTTGTCCTTGAGAAATTATCCACACATACATGTGTTGAGAATTTATCTCTTAATTTTTTTCAAAATATTTCCAAGGATAGTTACTATCATCCTCTTTCCAACAAAAATGGTTTCACCTCTTTCGGACTTCATTTGCAAAAGATATGACGGTTCCGATTTGCAAGAGAGAGGTTTAAACTTTCCTCATTTGTTATTATAATATCTTGTTGTACTATGATGTTTATATGCATAATCTTGTAGTGCTCATTATGGTGATTCCAACGAGCCCAAGATCGTCGAAAACGGAGTCCGGATGCAAAAGATATTGCAATTTTAGTTTCACTGGTTTGGCTAGGCCAGCATGGCCGGCCAAATGGCCGGCCCCATGGCCGGGGCCTCTCTGATTGCATGGCCAGCCATCATGGCCGGGCTATGGCCGGCCAGGCCGACCTCCCTCCTCCGGCTGCCCGAAAATTGGCCTAACGGCCATATTTTGGCTCCCTTTTAAGGGGTCTTCTTCCCCAAGTGAACCCTAACTTTTGTTGACCTTTTGAGCACATTTTCCCCTCTCTCTCTTCATTTTTGCAAGAGATCAAATCCTATAGATCTCCCAATCCCTCCACTCAAACTCGTTGATCTTTGGAGAATTGAAGGAGAAGGCCTAGATCTATTATTCCACCAAACCATATCTCCTCTAAGTGAGGGGAACATCTTTGATTTAGGTCTTGGAGTTGCTTTGTGTTTTCTCCTTGTTCTTCCTCTTAAATCCCTCCATAGCATTAGTTGCTTTGGTTGGATTTCGGAGAGAAGGACTTGAGCACTTAGTGTGTTCTTGCCATTGCATTGGTTGCATCGGTTTGAGTTCTCCACGGTGATTCGTGGAAAGTGAAGTTGAGAAGCTTGTTACTCTTGGGTGCTTGGGTGCCCTAGAGCTTGTTCCTCTAGGGCACGTTGGTACCCTAGACGGTTGTTGATTTCTCGGAATCTTGGTGGCTCACGGGATTTGTTGGGAGCCTCCAATTGTGGAGTGCGGCTCAACCTTGTTCGTCTCGGAGCTTTGGTAGCTACGAAGACATTACCGGGAGCCACCAATTAAGTTGTGGTGTGTGCCCCGGCCTTGAAGCATCAAGTCTTGGCGGCTCGGTGCATTTGGTGAAGACCCTCCAACTTGTGGAGTGAGCTTCATCCTTGTAAAGGTTCTAGTTGTCAACCTCAACGGCAACATAGTGACAAGTGCCTCGCCACATTGGTGGTAAGACACAACAGAGATACGGTGTGCCATATCAAGGCTACTCGGTGTTTCACATTGGTGAACACCGCGCCGCTCCAACGGAGACTAGCTTCCATTGGGAAGTGAACTTCGGGATAAATCATCATCTCCAAGTGCCTCGGTATTTCTATACCCGAGCTTCTTACTTATGCTACTTACTTTGTGATAGCCATCTAGCTTGAAGTTATATATCTTGCTATCACCTAGTCGATTATATTGCTTAGCATAAGTTGTTGGTGCACATAGGTGAACCTAGCTAGTTTAGGTTTTGTCTTGATAAATTAAACGTTAGTTTTATTCCGCATTTTTTCAAGCCTTAACCGTAATAATTTTAAATCGCCTATTCACCCCCCCCCCCTCTAGGCTTTCAATTGGTATCAGAGCGGGTTCTCTCTTTATAGGGCTTCATGGCCTAGAGAGTAAAGATGTCGTCTAGTGGTTTAGTGCACAATGCTTCTTTTATATTCGATGGCACAAATTATGGTATTTGGAAAATTCACATGCTTGATATCCTCCGGGTCATGGACCCAAATATAGAGCAAATTTTAGATATGGGTTATTCTCCTCCAAAGAATCCCAAAAGAATGTCTTTAAAGGATGAGAATAATTCATATCTAGATGCTCAAGCTTCTAATGTGATTTTCAATGCTTTGAGAAATGTAGTTATTATCTCCATCCTTCCTTTTCGGAATGCTCATGAGCTATGGACAAAGCTTCAAGATAAATATGATGCGTCCAAGTCTAGTGGAGATGATTGTTCTCTCTCCACCTCCGGTCGTGACAAATTCTCAACTTCGTCTACTTCACCTACACGTGGTAAACCACAAAGAAATGCAATGGTGAGTAGTGATATATTTTGCAATGATGATAGTGAACTTCTTATAGATGATATTTCATCTCTATCTAATTGCAATGATTTATCTTTGGACTTAAACACATCTAGCACTATAAATGTTTCAAATGCTTGTGTTGATAGTCCTTGCATATCTTCTAAAAATCACCTATATAAATCTCATGACGGTATGCTTGCTTTATCTTGTTGCCATAATAAAAATGCTTGTGTTCCCTCTAATTCTTGTATTATTAATAATGTAGAGGAAACCCAATTATCTATGGAACAAGATGAGAACTTGGGTAGTTCATTAATTAATTGTTCAACTTCATCAACCATCTTTTGCCTCATGGCTAAATCGTCAAGTAGTGATGATCATGACAATAATAATGATGATGAAGAAAATGATGATGATGCCTACTTTAGTAAGAAAGGTCTAATGGTTCTTAATGCTCTTTCAAATAATAAAAATGCTTGTGAGAACCTCCATGAAATCATGAGCACCCTTGTTAAGCGAGGGATTACTATTGAAAATTTGGAAACTCGTGAAGATGAAAGTCTTAGCCGCGAACGTGATTATGCGAACACGATTGCGGATCTTGAGGAAGCTCTTGAAGAAGAACAAACAACCAAGAAATCTCTTGAGGAGACATTTACTCTAGAGTTATCTAAAGTAAATAAAACCCATGATAGAGCTCTCAAGGTGGCTAATGATTTTAAATAAAAATGATGAGCTTGTTGTTGAAATTGTTAGACTCCTTGAGGCTAATAAGAAATTTGAAAAGGATGTCAAGTCCTTGGAATATTCTCTTGCACATCTCACTAAATCCCATGATCAACTCCAAGCTCAATTGCTAAAAGAGCCTCCTACTTGTTCTCCCATTGCTATTAATGTTGATGCTTATGCTACTAACTCTATTTCTTGTGAAGCATCCATTTTAAAGGAGAATGTTGAGCTAAGGGCTCAACTTAAATTGCTAACTAGCAATTATGAGATATTGGAAGAAAGCCATGACAAGCTCTCTAGCTTTCATGAGGATCTTCTATTATCTCATGATAAGCTAAAGTTATCTCATGAGGCTATCGCTACCAAGGTAATATCTAGTGAGCCTCATGTGGACAATGGCACAACTTCTACTAGAAATGCTATAATGCAATGTGCTAGTCCTTGTAATTCTTCATCTCACACTAGTGGTAAATCATATGTTGAATTACATTTCGTGCCTAGTTGCTCTAACAATGAAGCCTCAACTTCCACTAGTACTTGTGTAGCTACTAACCTTGTAGGGAAGACTAAAGAGCACAAGGCACAAGCCACTTCTTTGAAGAAAGATGTGGAGAAACGTCATAAAGGGAAGGCCACACTTGACAACATGTTGAGTATGCAAAAATCCCCCAATGACAAGAGTGGACTTGGATTCAACTCCAATATCAAGAACAAGTCCAAGAGTAACAATATGAAGGGCCAAGAACAAGTCAATCATTCGGCCAAGATTGTTTGCTTCAAGTGCAAAGTTGAAGGGCACCATGTTAGGGATTGCCCAATGAAGAAGAAGTCTCTTAGTGAGAAGCAACTAGGGAAGCGGCCTATGGTTCAATCTCATGCTCAATCTCGGGTTGAGCAAGGGCCACCCCCTAAGACGACTCAAGTTATTGCTTCTCAAGTTGGGAAGCCTATTAAGAAGAAAGAGAAGAGTCGATGTTGCTACCTATGCCGTGAGAAGGATCACTTGGCTTCTTCATGCACTAATGGTACCCTATCCAACCCCATAATTATTGATGATGTATATTCTCTTAAAAAGGATAGAGTTGGCAATGTGTTTGCCAAATATGTGGGGACTCAAAGTGGTGTCAAGAAAATAACCATTTGGGTTCCCAAGCCTATTGTGACTAACCTCTTAGGACTCAACTTGGTTGGGGACCAACAAGCTCAAACTTGATCAATAGGTTGTGTTGAAGGGCATTGGCGACTTGGCTATCATTTGAAGAATTAAGGGATCTTCATGTTTATATTTCATCAAGCCAAGCCAATTGGATTATCACATATCTATCTCATATCCAATGCTCCTTCTTGCGGTAACTTGTATTTAAATTATATATACATTGAAAGTTGCTTGCTCCCTTGCATGTGTTAGTTTTGTTCCTAGCATGTGTTTGTATATGTTGTGCTTATTACTTACCTTGAGCAATCAAGTTTGTGTATGTTAATGTGCGCTCCATATATGTGTAAACTTTGTGTTGAGTCTTTATTGGATCTTGTGTTGATTTCAATTGGCTCTTTTTGAGAGATTAATGGACTATCCCATTTTGGGGGAGTGATATGCTTTGTGCACTTCACTAACCTAAAAATGTGTGTACATGAGGCACACCACCTAGTATTAATATTTCAATATTATCTAGTTACTATGTGGTATGTCATATTCATGAGAAATTCAAATTCTACAATGTCCATTAATTTCTCTAGTTGGTTTTATTTGCCTCTTGCTTAGATAAAATGAATTATCACATTATGGGGGAGTAACAAGCTATGTGCATATTACAATCCCACAAAATGTGAACATTCGAGGTTTGTCACTTAGATTTGATATTGTAAATTATCTTATTCCTATGTGGCATCTTTGCTCAAACAAGTTCCAATTTTCCTTTTGTGGTTACCCTTTGGCTCTTGTTTGTGTGAGTTTGCTTGGTATGGTTTCTCTCTAATATGCATTCCCATATATTATTTGAGAAACAATTTGTTCCATATTATTCTAACCATGGCCTTGCCGGTTGGTTTGAATAGTTGGAACTACCAACAAACTTTATTAAAATATGGTGTTTTATTTCTTATCTCTTGCCGTATGTTTTATCTTGTGAGGATATTCATTGATACCTCTATCACCGAGAAAATAATTCCAAATGGTCATTGTCCTTGGACAATCCATATTTATATTTGTGATAGAATATTTTTGATTATCCTTACATTGGCATTGGCTTTTATTTGCCCCATCTCTTGCCAAAATATTTATTTTGACACCCATTGCCTTCCTTGCCTCTTGTATGGATCCTAATTTTCAATTGGTAGTGTTTAGTGTTGTAAATAAAATAGAAGAGTAATGATCCCTTGTGCGTGTATTTTGTACTCAAATGCAAATATAAAAAATAATGCATGAATCTTGGGGGAGCATTCCTTTTTATTTAGAACACTATCCTATCTATCAATATTTGATCCTTTCAATTGGTATTTGATTTCTATCGTATGTGTTTATGGAAGACAAATCTTTTTCTCTTGATGCTTTGTGCCATCATGAAAAGTGTAGAGGGTGTTTGGTTTATTTGGTGTAACCTTGCTCTCTCTTGGGAGTCTTGCTTTCTCATTTCTTGTTTTACGTTTATCCTATAGAATGAGAAAATCCTTTGAGCATGTCTCTTTCTTTTATCTTATATGCTCATTGGCCTTGCCTTTGGTACCTTCAATTGGTATTAATTGGGATTTAATATCTCCTCCATAGATATTTGTTTCAATTGATATTTATTGTGGGAGTTTTGATACCTTATTGCTTTATTTTACTTTACTTGATTCCGGTCAAGTATTATCCTATTCTTGGTATCTTTTCTCCTAGTGGTATCTTATTTTCAATTGGTGTCTTATCTCTCATGTGTTGTTTGATTTGATTCATATTGATATCTCACTTCATGTGTTGATGTGTTTTGGAATCAATCATTTGTTGATTTGATTTTTCCTCAATCATGTGTTGATTTGGACTTTGATATAATTTGGACAAACTTTTTGTGTCACACCTTGGTGTGCTCTCTTCTTGGTTTACTTGGTGTTTTTGTCCAAATTGTATCTCTCTTGGTTCTTGTAAGTCTATGCATGCATATTTACTAGTATATTTATTTTATGGCATGCTAGTCTTTCTTGATCCAATATATAGGGTATACTCCATCGAATCCTAAATCGGCTAAGATGTGCATGAAATTCAATTTCATATCTATATGCACATATTCATGTGGAGTATGTCCTATGTATTGTAGTGTATCTAACTACTATGGAACCCAATGAGTTTGGGAACCATGTTGTACTTGGATTTTGTTTTAGGTACAATGGAGATGCATTGGACGCTTGCCTCATCCATAAGGAAGGTGTTCTCACCGTGTGATTATTGGAGTCAAGCTTTGATGATAAACAAACTCTCATCTTCTTCATCGTCAATGTATCTCGGTAACAAGTATCTACCTCATGCATACTTTTCTAGTCTCAACCTTGTGTAGGTTGCTTCTTGGCATGAAAGGTTTTATGTGCAATTGTTGTGGTTTTGGTCTTTTTTCTTCACTTGGTATATCTTTGTGATATTTGTGATGAAAGTGCAAAAACCTTTTATTCAATTGGTATTATTTCTTTGTGATACTTGTCGCCTATCTCAAAGCATCTCCACTATCTCTTGTTCACTTAGTGATTTGTGTGATGTCTTTGATATTTTTGAAGTTCATTTATATACAATGAGATAAATTTGAGCTATGTGCTATGCTTTTATGCAATAATCCCTTTTGTATATTCATGACTTCCCTTTTGGATACCGTGGTCTCTCCTTTCATCGACCATTTCATATGTGCAAGTTTCTTTGTGGATGCATATCATCAACGATTTGTCTACTTAGAAACCTATACATATGAGAGAGGTCACCTTTTAGTTGGTATCCTATTTCTTTTGAGCTACCTTGTCTTTATCTATAATTCTTTGGTGGCTCCAATTTTGTCTCATGAGTGCTTGTCTCATTTTTATTGGTATCTTTGCACACTCATGTATGTGTTGAGGATCTTTTTACTTCATATTTTTACTTCATGCTTACCATGGTGAGCATGTTGAATTTTTATTGGCTAAATGCTCTCACTAGCTTTTGACATTTTCAATTGGTTTTAGTTTCCAATTGGTATCCCTAAGCTTGTGAACATACCCTTTTTAAAAAAATCTTCTTTTATCTCGGTTGGGCCTATCCTATGTTGAATTTTTAAAGATTGGTATCCTTGAGGTTGTGAACATATTCTTTTTGAAAAATCTTCTTTGTAATGTTGTGTGTGTCAATACTTGATATATAACTTATTTCCATTTGGTTAAGACTATGTGTCTTACCAAATTAATTGTCTTGTCACACACACATACTCTTGGTTGGACCTTTCTTGATAGTTTCTTTTAATTGGTATCTCCTTATGCCTCAACCACATCTTTGGTGCAAGCGCTTTTTTTTGCTTTAATTTTTACATCCTTGCACTTGGTGAGTGTTCTAGATGATTTTGGGGAGCGAGGATACCATATTTGTGCATTCCTCAATAGTGCATGAACATTGGGGAGCTTCTCCATTTTTATTTAGAACTCTCGCTTTGGATCTTTTCGATTGCTTTTTTTTCCTCTATGGAGATGTTTAGAATGATTTCATCCTTTTGCAATCTTTGGATCCTCAATATAGTTTGATTCCCTCTAATTATTCGTCAATGAATATGTGCATTTGATTTCACTCATATCTTGAGAAATGCACACTTTATGGAGGAACTCATATTATATTGGATCTCTAAATTTTTTCCCATTTCGGAAATCGATGCCAATGGGGGAGAAGTTTAGAGGGTTTAAGGGAATTTGGCTTTATACTTTAGTTTGGTTCTTAAGCATTTGCCTCTCATGCTCATGCATCCTTGCGTGTTTGTCTTGCAAGGTTGTTTAATTCATTATATAAACCCTCTTAAAAGGGATTGTCATCAATTGCCAAAATGGGGGAGATTGAAAGAGCATGGTTGCCCCCATATGTTGTTTTGGTAATTAATGACAATCTCTATGGACTAATGTGTGCTTTGAGTTATATTTGCAGTGTTGGTCCGTATGGAATGCTTGAACTCCATATGTTGGAGTCGAGGCTAAAAGAAGAAGATTATATGTTGATCAAGGCTAAGTGCAAGTTGATCAACATACAATATAAGGTGTTGGTCCGTATGGAATGCTTGAACTCCATATGTTGGAGTCGAAGCTAAAAGAAGAAGATTATATGTTGATCAAGGCTAAGTGCAAGTTGATCAACATACAAGATAAGGGCAAGTGAAGATATGCGAAAGAGTGTCTCTCCCATATTGGTGTATGGGGGAGCAATATGCGAGGCTTCACCGAGCGGAGCGTAATTAAGAAAGGTGATCCACTTGAGAGGAGATCAAGATCGTCATCATCTAGCTCAAGTGGAATGCGCAAGGCAAAGGTATGATCTTGATAGGGTTTCTATTTTACCGGTCTCGCGGTGTAGTTGGGAGACCGGGTTTTAGGATAGGTAACCGTACTATCAAGAGGGGCTCTCAAGTGAGCTTTAGCGTATCGGTCGTAGAGAGCTCAAACCTTTGCATCCTTGCATTCTTGCAATCATCTTTATTGGTTCTTATTTGGCTCTTATCGTGGTGTGGTCTTGGTGCTTGTCGTGCTTGTCATGACAAGACCAAGTTCACCGAAAACGGATTTCGTTGCATCATCTTTATTGGTTCTTATTTGTCTCTTATCATGGTGTGGTCTTGGTGCTTGTCGTGCTTGTCATGACAAGGCCAAGCTCATCGAAAACGGTTTTCATATGCGTCTTCCATTGCGTTTTCGATATTACAAATATTGTCGGTTTGTCCTTGAGAAATTATCCACACATACATGTGTTGAGAATTTATCTCTTAATTTTTTTCAAAATATTTCCAAGGATAGTTACTATCATCCTCTTTCCAACAAAAATGGTTTCACCTCTTTCGGACTTCATTTGCAAAAGATATGACGGTTCCGGTTTGCAAGAGAGAGGTTTAACCTTTCCTCATTTGTTATTATAATATCTTGTTGGACTATGATGTTTATATGCATAATCTTGTAGTGCTCGTTATGGTGATTCCAACGAGCCCAAGATCGTCGAAAACGGAGTCCGGATGCAAAAGATATTGCAATTTTAGTTTCACTGGTTTGGCTAGGCCAGCATGGCCGGCCAAATGGCCGGCCCCATGGCCGGGGCCTCTCTGATTGCATGGCCAGCCATCATGGCCGGGCTATGGCCGGCCAGGCCGGCCTCCCTCCTCCGGCTGCCCGAAAATTGGCCTAACGGCCATATTTTTGGCTCCCTTTTAAGGGGTCTTCTTCCCCAAGTGAACCCTAACTTTTGTTGACCTCTTGAGCACATTTTCCCCTCTCTCTCTCCATTGTTGCAAGAGCTCAAATCCTATAGATCTCCCAATCCCTCCACTCAAACTCGTTGATCTTTGGAGGATTGAAGGAGAAGGCCTAGATCTATTATTCCACCAAACCATATCTCCTCTAAGTGAGGGGAACATCTTTGATTTAGGTCTTGGAGTTGCTTTGTGTTTTCTCCTTGTTCTTCCTCTTAAATCCCTCCATAGCATTACTTGCTTTGGTTGGATTTCGGAGAGAAGGACTTGAGCACTTAGTGTGTTCTTTCCATTGCATTGGTTGCATCGGTTTGAGTTCTCCACGGTGATTCGTGGAAAGTGAAGTTGAGAAGCTTGTTACTCTTGGGTGCTTGGGTGCCCTAGAGCTTGTTCCTCTAGGGCACGTTGGTACCCTAGACGGTTGTTGATTTCTCGGAGTCTTGGTGGATCATGGGATTTGTTTGGAGCCTCCAATTGTGGAGTGCGGCTCAACCTTGTTTGTCTCGGAGCTTTGGTAGCTACGAAGACATTACCGGGAGCCACCAATTAAGTTGTGGTGTGTGCCCCGGCCTTGAAGCATCAAGTCTTGGCGGCTCGGTGCATTTGGTGAAGACCCTCCAACTTGTGGAGTGAGCTTCATCCGTGTAAAGGTTCTAGTTGTCAACCTCAACAGCAACATAGTGACAAGTGCCTCGCCACATTGGTGGTAAGACACAACAGAGATACAGTGTGCCATATCAAGGCTACTCGGTGTTTCACATTGGTGAACACTGCGCCGCTCCAACGGAGACTAGCTTCCATAGGGAAGTGAACTTCGGGATAAATCATCGTCTCTAAGTGCCTCGGTATTTCTATACCCGAGCTTCTTACTTATGCTACTTACTTTGTGATAGCCATCTAGCTTGAAGTTATATATCTTGCTATCACCTAGTCGATTATATTGCTTAGCATAAGTTGTTGGTGCACATAGGTGAACCTAGCTAGTTTAGGTTTTGTCTTGATAAATTAAACGTTAGTTTTATTCCGCATTTTTCAAGCCTTAACCGTAATAATTTTAAATCGCCTATTCACCCCCTCCCCCCCTCTAGGCGACATCCATGTCCTTTCAGAGAGGAATCAAGCTCACAAGGTTAGCAAAAATGGAGGTGAGAGGAAAACAAGTGAGCAAGGTGAGCAGCCAGGTTTTGGGGAAGAAGGAGGCTTTTTATAGCCTCCCCAAAAACTAGCCGTTACATCCTTTTCAGGCCGGAGACTCCGGCCTGGGCCGGACATTCCGGCCAGGCTCTGGGTACTCCGGGTCATCGGGGAAGGCCGGAGATTCCAGTCCCGAGGGCCAAAGACTCCGGACACTCTCTGGGGGGGTTCCGGACCCCTATCCAGTACCGCACCACAAAAACGCAGAAGAGCTGAGAAAAGCCTGGGGCCGGAGATTCCGGGTCCCTTGGGCCGGAGACTCCGGTCCATCTCAGGGGTACCTCCGGACCCCAGTCCAGTACCGCACCGCAGCAACTCATTTGGCAGCGAAAAATAGGAGACCGGAGACTCCGAGAGACTCGGGGTCCTTTGGGGCGGAGACTCCGGTGTGACCGGAGACTCCGGACCATCTCCGGGGTAGATCCAAACAGTGAAATCAGAACCCCATAACTTTTGCAAATGAACTCCGTTTTCGATAATCTTGGACTCGATGGAAACGTCACAACGAGCACAACAGGATTATGCAGAGAAACATCATAGTCCAACAAAATATTGCAAAGACCAAAAAGGGGAAGGGTCAACCTCTATTTCGCAAACCGCAAATGACATATCTTTTGCAAATGAAGTCCAAAAGAGATGAAACCACTTTTGTTGGAAAGAGGATGACAAATGCAACCTTTGAAAACGGCAAACAAGTAGTGGAGATTTTGCAACGAAATGGAAGAGAAAAATCTTCCGCACGGATGAACCGGCAAAATCTCCAATACCGAAACCGCAATAGAAGACGCAAATGAAAATCGTTTTCGGTGAACTTAGCCTTGTCATGACAAGCACGACAAGCACCAAGACCACACCACGATAAGAGACAAATAAGAATCAATAAAGATGATTGCATGGATGCAAAGGTTTGAGCTCTCCACGAACGATACGATCACGATACTCGGTCGAGAGCCCCTCTTGATAGTACGGCTATCTATCCTATAACCCGGTCTCTCAACTAACATCATGAGACCGGTAAAATAAAAGCCCTATCAAGATCATACCTTTGCCTTGCGCATTAATCCACTTGAGGTCGATGAAGACGAACTTCATCTCCTCAAGACGAACCACCTTTCTTGATTGCGCTTCTCTTGGTGAAGAATCACATGACGCTCCCCCATACACCAAGATGGGGAAAGCCCTCTTCGGCATATCTTCACTTGGACTTGAGTGTCGATCAACCCGCACTTAGCCTTGATCAACACAAATCTTTTCTTCCCTTAACCTTGATTCCAACAAATGGAGATCAAGCAACACAAATGGACACACCTACAAATATAGCTCAATACAAATATTAGTCCATAGAGATTGTCATTGATTACCAAAACCATGCTTGGGGGCACCCATGCACTTTCAATCTCCCCCATTTTGGTAATTGATGACAATCCCTTATAAGAGGGTTTATATAAAGAATAAAGCATCCTTGCAAGACAAACAAGCAAGGATGCAAAGCGCATTAAAGGCAAATGCAACAAATGCATAAAACCCAAATTCCCTTAAACCCTCTAAACTTCTCCCCCATTGGCATCGATTGCCGAAATGGGAAGAAAATTTAGAGAGCCATTATAATATGAGTTCCTATAAAAAAGGTGATGACAATACCCTTTTAACGAACAATTAGAGGAAATCAAACTATATTGAGGATCCAAAGATTGCAAAAGGATGAAATCATTTTAAAAATCTCCACAAAGGAGATAGGCAATCAAAACGATCCAAAGCGAGAGTTCTAAATAAAAAAATGGAGAAGCTCCCCAATTTTCATGCACAATTGAGGAGTGCACAAAAATGGCATCCTTGCTCCCCCAAAATCATCTAGAACACGCAACAAGTGCAATAGTGCATAATGCGAAAGCAAATCATAGCACTTGCACCAAAGATGTGGTTGAGCCATAGGAAGATACCAATTTTCAAAAAAAAATCATCATAAGAAAGGCCCAACCGAGATAAAAAGATCTTTTAAAGAAATATGCACACGCTTAGGGATACCAATTGGAAACTAAAACCAATTGAAAATGCCAAAAGCTAGTGAGATCATTTAGCCAAAAAAAAATCAACATGCTCACCATGGTAAGCGTGAAGTCAAAGATCTTCAAGAAATACATGAGTGTGCAAAGATACCAATAAAACAATAAGACAAGCACTCATGAGACAAATTTGAGCCACCAAAGAATTATAGATAAAAGCAAGGTAACTCAAAAATTAGGATACCAACTAAAGGTGACCTCTCTCATATGTATAGGATTCTAAGTAGACAAATCATTGACGATATACATCCACAAGGAAACTTGCACATATGAAATGGTTCGGGAAAAAGGAGAACAAGGTATCCAAAGGGAAGTCATAAATATACAAACGAGATTGTTGCTTAAAAGCATAGCACATAGCTCAAATTTATCTCATCATATATGAATGAACTTCAAATATATCAAATACATCACACATATCACTAAGGGAACAAGGGATAGTGGAGATGCTTTGAGTTAGGCAACAAGTATCACAAGGAAATAATATCAATTGAAGAGAAGGTTTTTGCAAATTCAACACACATATCACAAAGATATATTAAGTGAAGGAAAAGGCCAAAACCACAACAATTGCATATAAGAGATTTCATGCCAAGAGGCAACCTACACAAGGTTGGAAACTAGAAAGGTATGCATGAGATGGATACTTGTTACCGAGATGCATTGACGGTGAAGATGATGAGAGTTGGTTTGTCATCAAAGCTTGACTCCGACAATCACACGGTGAGAACACCTTCCTTATGAATGAGGCAAGTATCCAATGCATCTCCATTGTACCTAAAACACAATTAGAGTACAAAATGGTTCCCAAACTCATTGGGTCCCATAGTAGTTAGATAAACTACAATATATAGGAAACACTCCACATAAATATGTGCATATAGATATGAGATTGAATTTCATGCACATCTTAGCCAATTTAGGATTCGGTGGAGTATCCCCTATATATTGGAGCTAGAAAGACAAGTATGCCATATAGTATATATGTTAAAGGATATACATACAAAACCTTTCAAGATCCAAACGAGACACAATTTGGACAAAACACCAAGTAAACCAAGAAGAGAGCACACCAAGGTGTGATACAAAAAGGTTGTCCAAATTATATCAAAATTTAAATCAACACATGATTGAGGAAAAATCAAATCAACAAATGATTGATTCCAAAACACATCAGCACATGATTGATAAGACACCAATTGAAAATAAGATACCAATTAAAAACAAAAAATACCAACAAGGAGAAAAGATACCAAGAAGAGGATAATGCTTGACCGAAATCAAGTAAAGTAAGATAACGCTAAAGGGTATCAAGACTCCCACAATAAATATCAATTGGAACAAATATCTATGGCGGAGATATTACATTCCAATTAATACCAATTGAAGGTGCCAACACAAGATAAAGAATCAAATGCCAATTGAAAGGATAAAAAATTGATAGATAGGTTAGTGTTCTAAATAAAAAGGAATGCTCCCCCAATATTCATGCATTATGTTTGATATTTGCATTTGAATACAAAATGCATGCACAAGGGATCATTACTCTCGAAAACGTAAGAAATGAGAAATATGGCGTTTTATTTCGAAAAAGGTTTGTTGGTAGTTTCAACTATTCGAACCAACCGGCCAAGCCATGGCTAAAATAAGATGAAACAAATAGTTTCTCACATAATATATGAAAATGCATATTAGAGAAAAACCACACCAAGCAAACTCACACAAACAAGAACCAAAGGGTAACCACAAAGGAAAATTGGAACTTTTTTGAGCAAACATGCCACATAGGAAATAGATAATGTACAATATCAAATCTAAGTGGCAAACCTCAAATGTTCACATTTTTATGGGATTGTAATATGCACATAGCTTATTACTCCCCCATAATGTGACGATTCATTTTATTTTTAAACAAGAGGCAAATAAAACCAACTAGAGAAATTAATGGACATTGTAGAATTTGAATTTCTCATGAATATGACATACCACATAGTAGCTAGATAATATGAAATATCAATACTAGGTGGTGTGCCTCATGTACACACATTTTAGATTTGTGAAGTGCACAAAGCACATCACTCCCCCAAATTGGGATAGTCCATTAATATCTCAAAAAGCCAATTGAAATCAACACAAGATCCAATAAAGCTCAACACAAAGTTACACATACATGATACACAACTAACTTACATAACCTTGAATAACAAGACAAGTAGGAAAGTAGCATAACACATACAAGCACATGCTAGGAACAAAACTAACACATGCAAGGGAGCAAGCAACTTTCAATGTATATATGAATTAAATACAAGTTACCGCAAGGAGGAGCATTGGATATGAGATAGATATGTGGTAATCCAATTGACTTGGCTTGAGAAATAAACCCATGAAGATCCCTTAATTCTTCAACAATAGCCAAGTCATCAATGTCCTCCACAATCACCTATTGATCAAGTTGAAGCTTGTTGGTCCCCAACCAAGTTGGGTCCTAAGAGGTTAGTCACAATAGGTTTGGGAACCCAAATGGTGCATTTCTTGACACCACTTTGAGTCCCCACATACTTGGCAAACACATTGCCAACTCTATCCTTCCTAAGAGAATATGCATCATCAATTATGATAGGAGAGGATGAGGTACCGTTAGTGCATGAAGAAGCAAAATGACCTTTTCCGCGGCAAAGGTAGCAACACCGACTCTTCTCTTTCTTCTTCCTAGGCTCCTTAACTTGAGGAGCATTGGCTTGAGTCTTCTTAGGAGGTGGCCGTTGTTCAACTCGTGGTTGAGCACGAGATTGAACAAGAGGCCGCTTCCCTAGTTGCGTCTCACTAAGAGGCTTCTTCTTCTTTATTGGGCAATCACGAACATGGTTCCCTTCAACCTTTTTACTTTAAGCAAATGATGTTGGCCGGATTCTTGACTTGTACTTCGCCCTTCTTCTTATCAACCTTGGACTTGTTCTTGATGTTGGAGTTGAATCCAAGTACACTCTTGTTATTTGGGGATTGTTGCACACTTAACATGTTGTCAAGTGCCCTCTTCCCCTCATGACGCTTTTCCAAGCCTTTCTTCAAAGAAGTGACTTGGGCCTTGAGCTCTCCTCTTTTCTCTACATGGTTAGTGATAACACAAGAACTAGAGCAGGTAGATGCATCATTGTTAGAGCAACAAGGCAAAGCAAGTAATTCATCACATGATGTACCAACATTTTTAGTGGATGAACTACTAGGACTAGCACATGGCAATATAGCATTTTTAGTTACGGTTGTGCTATTATCCACATGAGGCTCACTAGATGTTACCTTCGTAGTGATGGCCTCATGAGCTAACTTTAGACTACCATAGGATGCTAAAAGATCGTCATTAGAGCAAGATAGCTTTTTATGACTTTCTTCTAACTCCTTGCTAGTTAGCAACTCAAGTTGAGCCCTTAGCTCAACATTCTCCTTCAAGGTAGATGCTTCACAAGAAATAGAGTTAGTAGCACAAGCATCATTGACCTTAGGAATAGAAGAAGACAACTTGTCAAGCTCATTATTTAATCTAGCATTTTCCATTTTAAACACTTTATATTTTGCATGAGCATGATCACGTTCTTTAATGATTTTAGCAATTATTTCATTATGAGACTCCTCGATAGATTCTAGTTTCTCCTCTAGAGAAGCACGAGTCTCATGCTCTTCCTCAAGAGCATCTTCTAACGATGCCTTTTCCATAGCATCATCTCTTTCGATCTTACCCTTTTCTTCAAGGCTTGCTTCCAAGGCCTCAATAGTTTCCCCGCGCTCAATTAGCGTTTCCATAATTTCAAATAGGTTAGCTTGAGCATTTTTATTTTTAGGGAGGGCTTTAAGAATCATTAGACCTTTATTTTGAAGGAGAGCATTAACCTTTTCCATATCATCTTCTTCATCATTATTATCATTATTATTATCATCACTACTAGAAGATTTAGCCATAAGGCAATGAGTGATGGATGAAGAAGAACAATTAATTTTTGAACTACTCAAGTTCACATCTTGTTGCATAGCAAATTGGGTTTCCTCTATATTATTATTCATGCAAGAGTTAGAGGGAACACAAGCATTTTTATCATGGCAACAAGACAAAGCAAGCATATCATCATTAGATTTATCTAAGCAATTTTTGGATGATATGCAAGGACTATCAACACTAGCATGTATGACATTTATAGTGCTATGTGTGCTTTGGTCCAAAGATGAGGCATTGCAACAAGATAGAGACAAAAGATCATCAAAAATGAGATCACTATCAATATTGCAAAACCTATCACTACTCACCATCACATTAGTTTGTGGCTTACCACATTTTGGTGAAGTAGATGAAGACAAGAGCTCGTCACGGCCGGAGGTGGAGGGAGAGCAATCATCCTCAAAAGAGTTGGACACTCCATATTTTTCTTGAAGCTTGGTCCAAAGCTCATGAGCATCCCGGACAGACATGATTGACTCGAAAAATATAACACTCACAAATTTACAAAACTCATTAGAAGCTAGAGCATCTAGATATAAGTTTTTCTCATCCTCTAAAGTCGTACTTTCGTAATCCTTTGGAGGAGAAAAACCTATATCTAAGATACGCTCAATATTGGGGTCCAAGCCCCGTAAGTGACTAAGCATATGAGTTTTCCAAACATTAAAATTTGTGCCATTGAATATAAACATGTGATCGTGCACTAATCCTCTAAACGACATCTTTACTCTCTAGGCGGTAAAGCCAAACAAGAGAGACGAGGCTCTGATACCAATTGAAAGAACAAGCTATGCCCGGATGTCGCCTAGAGGGGGGGTGAATAGGCAATTAACACTTTTTCTAATTAGGGGCTTGGTAATTAGGGAATAAAACTATGTGTTTAAATTAACAAGCCAACAACCTAATTACTAGGCTCACATATGTGCACCAACAACTTATGCTAAGCAAATTAAGCGACAAGGTGATATCTAGATATGAACTTCAAGCACGATGGCTATCACAATGTAAATTGCATAATTAAAAGCTCGGGTATAGAAATAACCGAGGCACGCGGAGATGAGGATGTATTACCGAGTTCCTCCTTGTTAAGGGAGTACGTCTCGTTGAAGGGGTATGAGCTCGCCACAAGAGGCCTACTCAAGATGCCACAAAGGCCTCACCCTATTCTCCGATGAACCTCATGTCGTGGTATCTTCACGGTAGATGCTACAATGTGTGGCTGACGAGAGGTGGATTAGGCGGCGTAGGAGATTCCGGGAGCGAGATTGCAAACGCAGAGTTTACCCAGGTTCACGTCCCCTCGGTGGAGGATCGCTACATCCTGCTATAAGTCACTATGATCATGATAGATGTGTTTACATGGTGGTCGCGGTGGCGGGTGTTGTGTGGCCTGTTGCCTGTTGGTTGTCTATTCGGGTGCCCCTACCTGGCTTTATATAGGTAGCCAGGTAGGGTTTACAAGAGTTGTAGTCAATTACGTGTTGGGCCTAGCTGGGCCACCTCCATAATGGGCTGCATTATACCTCCATGGGGTACCCGGAGGCCATATCCCTGTCAGTAGCCCCCGAGCCTTCGGGTGATTCGAAGAATCGCGTGGAGGGTCTCATGTGTCTCATGGCCGACGGTAACATTATCTTCCCGGAACGTGGAATCTGTGCCGGTTCATCACGCGGAGGATGGCGAGTCGTAGTAGAAGCTGCCGAAGTCGAAGTAGATGTTGCCGAGTCGAAGTAGAGGCTGCCGGAGTCGTAGTAGAGGACTCAGGTGCGCCGCACGTCCGCGCCGTGTTAGTCGTCTAGACTTTACGTCGTAGCCATAGTCGGGGACGATGTTGTAGTCGAGCCCCCCGAGCGTCGGTTTTACGGAAGAAACTCAGGGGCAATGTCGTTGTTGAGCCCCCGAGTCTCCAGCCAAGTCGGAGAGTCGGGTAAGTGTACCCAATGAACACGTAGGGGAGCGTCACCGAGTCGGAAGTGCATCGACCCGGTGTGTCGAGTAAGCGTAGTCGATGACCATGTAGCGGAGCGTCACCGAGTCGGAAGTACATCGACCCGATGCCCCATTGAGATAGTTTGTAGTCAAGGGATATTGCTTAGCAAGCCAGGAACACTCGACGGATCGGGTCCTGTTAACTGCACTCGGGCAAAACAATGCTAAGCTACTTCAAGTTCGAGTCCCCGGACTCGAACCCGGAAAGGCAAGTGTAGCCAGATTCATGCCGCGGAGGCCTTACAGAATCTTGACTCTCGCAGTATGTGTGGTACCCAACGCGTCCGTCGGGGTTTTCTTCGTACCGTGGGTACGGATATTTACTGAGTAGGCGCAGTCTGAGGCGGCTCCCAGGCCAGTAGAGCGGATCTACGGGTCTTACCTTCACGTCGTAGACGTGGCATCCAGAGATCTGTTGCCGCGGAGGCAATCTGGGAATACACAGCTTGTCGAGTGCGTACATCGACCCGTATGTGGGTTATTGTGTTTTTAAGCCTTCCCAGGAGGTACTCGACTGGGAGGGACCGATGGAAGTAGCCCCCGAGTCTCTGGCCGAGTCGAAGAGTTGGGCGGAGACTAAGAGTCGAAAGTCCATCGGTTCACATGGAGGAGAATCACCAAGTCGGAAGTGCATCGACGGGTGGACGGAGTCGACACAGCGGAGTGGATGTGCCGAAGTCGACAGGCGGACGGAGTCGAGCGACGTTTAGCCGCTAGGACTCGAATCCGGACATGGATGTGGCGGACGGAGTTGAGCGACGTTTAGCCGCTAGGACTCGAATCCGGACGTGGATGGGGCAGACGGAGTCGAGCGACGTTTAGCCGCTAGGACTCGAATCCGGACTTATGTGGCGCAGCCCCCGAGTGTCAGGTGCGCGACCAGAGCTCCACAGACGGAGTCGAGCGACGTTTAGCCGCTAGGACTCGGATCTGGACTTATGTGGCGCGGCCCCCGAGTGTCAGGTGCGCGACCAGAGCTCCTGGTGGGAGTAGCCCCCGAGTGTCTGGTCGATTCGCAGAGTCGGGCATAGGCTCGAGTTGTTCTGAAGCTAACCCCATGCTTTTATCTTCTGTTGTCTGATGGAAGAGGGCACGCGTCGACTCCCGGAGGAGGGAACACGTCGACTCTCGAAGGAGGAAGGCGTCGACTCCCCTGAGATGGCAGTAATCGACTCCCGAAGGGGCAGCCGGTGTAGTTTTTCCTGCATTGCAGCCATATAAACGAATAATGTAATAATGATGCTGTGTATAGCAAATCATATGAAACAAGTTATTGCTTGGGTTAGCTTTGGTTGTGAACCAATAATCTGTCGACTCGTGGAGTCGGATATGGCCTGTTGGTAGGCGGTGATTTGGCTCGACGAAACACTTTTGCACCGTACACTACGCCTTTTCGTTAGCCTGACGCCCTCTGTCTCTGCACCTTGCCGGCCTGTCAGTTGGGCTGCAACCGGGCCAGAGTTCAAGGGTTCGACGTTCAGGAAGGGTCAGCTACTCGGGTGTCGCGTGTAAAGCGGTGTTGTGCGGAGGTTAAAGCATGGCGGGTGTCGAGTACCCGAGTAATGTAAGAGGCGCAGCCCCCGAGTGTCGGGTGCGGTCAAGGCAAAGTATGCGAGTGCCTTGTAGGGCGCACCCCCGAGCGTCGGGTGCAGCCGAAGAATGTTATATATTGACTGGATAATTTAAATGCCAAAGCGACTTAGCTGTTAATGACACCGCGATGTCGAAGAAGAGGTCGTCCACGGCGGGTCGGAGACGGGTCGTAGTTGTCCGCGGCGTGGATGCCAAGGCGTGGAAGATACCGACTGCAGCGGAGTCGGTGTAGTCGTAAATGACGTGAAGCGAGTCCACGAAGCGCGGTTGAAAGAACATTTCCTAACCCCCATGAGTTTTGTGTGTTAGTTAACAACACTAATGACTATCTAATGTGATGCTAAGTGGTGCAGGTATTGACATATTTTTTACCCCTAGCATCTTGCACCAAAAAGTGAAGAAAGGGCAAAGTTTTGGTTGCTGCAGGAAAATTCCTGGCCGGAGTTTCCGGCCTTTCAGGCCGGAGTCTCTGGCCCCCTTGTTTTTCCTGCCCCCTGGCCAAAGTGTGGGGAGCTACTGGACACCCCTCCGGAGGAACACCGGAAGGAGCCCGGAGTCTCCGGGAGGCCGGAGTATCCGGCCTCTGGGCATCGGAGTCTCCGGCCTGCCCAGCGTCCTCGACAACTCTCCGCCCGGGTGCGGAGTATCCGGCTCACCCCGGAGTCTCCGGTCCTCCTGACGATCCGTTCAATTGGTATCAGAGCCTTGGCTCTTAAATTAGGTTTAACCGCCTAAGAGAGTATGGGTGACGGTGATGGTGTGTCGGGTGGTAGCACCCCTCCGGTGACCATGGATGATCTCAAGAGTTTGGAAACAAGCTTGAAATCATCCATGAGCACTCAAATGGAGGAGTTGCGTGCTATGATGAGGGAACTCATGAAGGCTAACATGCCACCCGCTACATCATCCCTAGAGGCTAATGCTTCCGCCGCACATGTTGGGGAGGGCGAACAACACACTAATGAACCCCCTCCTAAAATTGATGGTGGGAGGCCGGGGTACAATGCGGTTCCATTCGCATACTCGGCCGACCTCCCTATGCCACATTATCATATAAACAGTAGGGGTGATCCACCTAAGCTTAATCCATCTTGCTTTACTAATTGGCAATTTATGATGAAATCTTATGTCAAGGGCTCCTCTAGTGAACTATGGAGAATCATTGAAGTTGGGTTCAAGGCCGTCGATCCAAAAAACATGACAAGAAGAGAAGCCGTGGATTCTCAACTCAATGACTTGGCTCTCAACATCATTCACACCTCTGTGGGAGAAAAGCACATGTCTCTCATCGAGTTTGCCAACACCGCCAAAGAAGCTTGGGATATTCTCACTCAAGAGTTCGTCGGAAATGAGAGCATGCAAAGAAATAGATATGAAGCTTTGAGCAACCAAGCCGAGGGCTTTTTCATGATAGAAGGTGAAGACCATGAAGAAATGTATCGAAGGCTCAAGACTCTTGCCACTCAATTCCGAGCCCTTGGTGCAACCTATGTGGATGATGCTTGGATCAAGAGGAAGTATGTGAGTGCCCTTTGGCCGTTTGAGTCCACCGACTTGAAGAGTTTGCAAGGAAGACACAACTATCACCTCATGTCATCAAATGAGGTCATGCAAGAGATGGAGGCATACAAGGTGGCCGCCAAGAACGCCGAAGATGCTCGAGCACGAGCCATTGGAATGCATAGAGGAACCTCACTTGCTTTGAAGGCCAAGGTTGTGGAGCAAGATGATGATGAGGCTCAAGAAGATGTGTCACATTGGGATCCCAAGGAACTTCAAGATACTCTCAAGGACTATGCGGCTCTCACATCTAAAGTCTTTTGGAAGAGTCCATCCAAGGCAAGAGATTTCGTCAACAAGACCGTTGGAAGAAAGGATGGTGGACAAAGGGTTCGTTCGTGCTACAATTGCCAAGATAAATATCACTTTGTGGCCGAGTGTCCTTTTGAGAACCGTGAACTTCATGGAGGAAAGCTTGTTAGGAAGGACAAGTCAAAGGACTCTCATAAGAAACCTTTCTTCAAGAAGAATGACATCAACAAGAAGCCTCCAAGAATTGTGTTGCTTGCTCAAGAAGAGTATTCATCGGGGAAGAAGAAGAAGATCCCACAAATGAAGTTGCCGCCATTGCTATTGCTTCTTCACCATCTCCTTCCCTATTTGAATCCCCCAATGAGAATGTCTCTATCTCCTCCGCAAGATGCTTCATGGCTAAGACCACCGAGGTAACATCACCCACATCTCCTAAGGCTATGAGTAATATGGATGATGCTACTAGTCTTAAAATAAAAGAGGAAATAGTTGCTTTCGATCATTTTATCACTAACATGCAAGGTGAAACAAAGAAGCATGTTGAGACTCTTATGAGTCAATATGGTGAAGCTCAAGAAATGCTTGAGATAAAGGGTAAGATTGAAAGAGAGGATGCTATGGAAATTGCATCCTTAAAAGATAATCTTGAAGAAGAACATGAACTTAGAGTTTCTCTGAGCAACAACTAGAATCTATAGAAGAATCAAATGATGCAATTGTTGCTAAACTCATAAAGAACGTGACCATGCAATTGCTAAATACAAAGCATGTAAGAAAGAAAAGGTCGAGCTTGGTGTTGGTCATTCTAGACTAACCGAGGAGCTAGAGAAGCTCTCTAAAGCCTACAAAGCTTTGGAGAGTGAGCACTCTACCCTCACCAAGTCGTATGAACAACTTCAAGCTCAACCGACTAAAAATGATATGCCTAGTTCCTCAACTCCTATTTCTTGTGATCATGCAAATATCATTAAGGAAAATGCTAGGTTGAAGATCAATCTTGCAAAGGCCATCTCCCTAGGTAAGAAACCATTTGTCACCTCACAAAAAGGGAGAGTTGGTCTTGGCTACGTTGAGGAAGAAAAGGAGAAGGAGAGCCTCATGAAGGATGCTAGAGCTCCTCAAATCAAGAAGGCTAATGTTACTAGTGCTCCTCAAGCTAAGAGGATCCCTCAAGCTAAGAAGAAGGTTAACATTGCTAGTGGTGGTGCCACAAGGGGCAAAACCATTAGTGATGACTTTGCGGGAAAGACTAACCCTCATTACATTATCTTTGTTGATTATTATGGGGATGTCTATGCTAAGTTTGTTGGTCCTAGAAATGTACCCATTGCTCGTTCTATTTGGGTTCCTAAGACCCTTGTTGCTAACAAAAGAGGACCCATTGAAAAATGGGGACCTAAATCCAAGCAATGATTTCTTGTAGGACTATGCTTCCGGTGGGTCAAAATGGGTGCTTGATAGTGGATGCACAAAACATATGACCGGAAGCAAGGAGTTGATGACGGAATTGAGATCAAATCTAAATCATGCAACCGTCACTTATGGAGATCGATCAAAATCCGAGGTATTGGGCTTTGGCAAGGTGGTAGTCGCTAAGGATATCACCTTAGCGAATGTCATGCTTGTCAAAGACCTTGGTTTCAATTTACTTTCCGTTCATGCACTTAATAAGATGGGTTATGCCGTCTCTTTGATATTGATGTTGTGGTAATCTTGTGGAGCAAGACTCTAAAGGTCGCTTTCGTTGGGTACGTCGAGGATGATTTGTTTGTGGTTGACTTTTCGAGGGAAACCACTTCAAATTCGATGTGCCTATTCGGAAAGGCCGACAAGGGTTGGTTGTGGCATCGCCGCCTAGCCCATGTCAATATGAGAACTTTGCAAAGTCTTCACAAGGGAGGCCACATTCTCGGACTAAAAGAAGATGTCTCTTTTGCCAAAGATCGTGTTTGTAGGGCTTGTATTGAAGGAAAGATGCATGATTCTCCCCATCCGTCCAAGACTATTATTTCTTCCAAGAGGATCTTGGAGCTCCTCCATGTGGATCTTTTTGGTGCCGTTCCCGAAGCTAGTCTTGGTGGGAAGAAGTATTGCTTGGTGATAGTTGATGACTATTCAAGATTCACTTGGGTTTATTTCTTCAAGTCGAAGAGTGAAACCCAACAAACCTTCATCGACTTCTCCGTTGAAATGCAACGTCAACACAATGTTCCCATATTGGCAATTAGAAGTGATAATGGCTCCGAGTTCAAGAATTACACCCTCAATGAGTTTCTTAGTGAAGAGGGCATTCGTCATCAATATTCCGCAACTTATACCCCTCAACAAAATGGTGTAGCCGAGAGGAAGAACCGGACTCTTATGGATATAGCAAGATCCATGTTAGCGGAGTTTAAGACTCCGTTGACTTTTTGGGCGGAGGCTATCTCCATGGCTTGTCACTCCTCCAACCGGCTCTACTTCCGCAAAGGGTTGAACAAGACTCCTTATGAGATCCTCACCGGCAACAAACCTAACATCTCCTACTTCCGTGTCTTCGGTTGTAAGTGTTTCTATTTGATCAAAGGTTGTCGCTTAACTAAATTCGAATCTAAATCTCTAGAGGGTATATTTGTTGGTTACGGTGCCGAATCCCACACTTATAGAATCTATGATAAAGCCACACGGCGCATCATAGAATCTTGTAGTGTGGTGTTCGAGGAAAATAACGGCTCCCAAGTGGCGCAATTTCATGTTTCCGATGTAGATGATGAAATTCCTCAAGAAGCCATAAGAAGAATGGGTGTGGGATTTTTCCGCCCCATTGAGGAACCCCTTGTGGTGGATCGAGAAGGACAATGCTCTACTCAAGTGGAGCCTTCATCTTCATCAGAATTGCAAGCAACTGCTACTAGGAGTCACTGCTGCACCTAATCAAAATCCAGCTCAAGACCTTCTCCAACAACCTCTTCTGCCATCTGTCGCCAGGCCGGAGACTCCGGCCATCATGACCGGAGAATCCGGCGGGCCGGAGATTCCGGCGCCCCAGGCCGGAGACTCCGGTCTACATACTGCAGAAGAAAGTTCAGCTCAGAACCTTGGTCCGTCCACCTCTTCCAACAATGCTGATATGTTTTTTGGGGATCAAGAACAGCTCACCGGTCAAGGCGGGGACTCGAATGATCAAGATGATCAAGTGATACCTCCAAGATGCAATGAGGATATCGAAGCCCGTCGTCGAGCTAGAGTTGAAAGAACCATGGCACGTCGTGAACATTTCCTTGAGAAGGTGATTGGTGATGTGAGAGGAAGAGTGTCCACCCGGAGGCAATTGGCAAACTTTAGTGATCATCAAGCTCACATTGCTATGTTTGAACCGAAGAAAGTGGTCGAAGCTCTTGAAGATCCGGATTGGTTGCTAGCTATGCATGAAGAACTCAACAATTTCGAGCGCAACAAGGTTTGGAAGCTAGTTGAGAAGCCTAAAGAGTGCCGCAATGTTATTGGCACAAAGTGGATTTTCAAGAATAAGCAAGATGAGCATGGCATGGTTGTAAGGAACAAGGCTAGATTGGTGGCTCAAGGGTACTCTCAAGTTGAAGGCATTGATTTTGGAGAGACCTATGCTCCCGTGGCTCGCCTTGAGTCCATCTGTATCCTTCTTGCTTATGCATCTCGTTATAACTTTAAATTGCAACAAATGGATGTTAAAAGTGCCTTTCTTAATGGTCCCTTAAAAGAGTTGGTGTTTGTTAAGCAACCCCCAGGGTTCGAGGATCCCAACTTCCCTAACCATGTCTACAAGCTTGATAAGGCGCTCTATGGACTTAAACAAGCACCACATGCGTGGTATGAGCACCTTAGAGAGTTATTGTTAGACCGTGGGTTTGAAGTTGGGCAAATTGATCCCACTCTTTTTACTAAAAGGGTTAAAGGGGAGCTTTTCGTATGCCAACTATATGTTGATGATATTATATTTGGCTCATCTAACAAAACTTTTAATGATGAATTTTCAAAGCTTATGACTTATAGGTTTGAGATGTCTATGATGGGCGAGTTGAAGTTCTTCCTTGGATTTGAGATCAAGCAATTGAGAGGAGGGACCTTCATTAGCCAAGCAAAGTACATTCAAGACATGCTCAAGCGGTTTAATATGGCCGATGCTAAGGAGAAGAAGACACCTATGGATACCAAATGCCATCTACAACTTAACCCAAAGGGTATAGATGTGGATCAAAAGCTTTACCGCTCCATGATAGGTTCTTTGCTTTACCTTTGTGCATCTAGACCCGATATTGTGTTGAGTGTAGGTGTGTGTGCAAGGTATCAAGCGGCTCCTAAAGAAAGCCACATGTTGGCGGTCAAGAGAATCCTACGATATTTAGTTCATACCCCAAGGTTTGGTTTGTGGTACCCAAGGGATTCCTCTTTCACTCTTCATGGGTTCACGGATTCGGATTGGGCCGGTGATCAAGATGATAGGAAATCAACTTCCGGGGCTTGCCAATTCCTTGGTAGGTCCTTGGTGAGTTGGTCTTCTAAGAAGCAAAATTGTATTTCTCTCTCCACCGTCGAAGCCGAGTATGTGGCCGCCGCTAGTGCATGCACTCAATTGTTATGGATGAGGCAAACTTTAAAGGAATACGGTGTCAATTGTGACAAAGTGCCTCTTTTGTGTGACAATGAGAGTGCTATCAAGATCGCCTACAACCCGGTGCAACACTCAAGGACCAAGCATATTGAGATTCGTCATCATTTCATTCAAGATCATGTTGCCCGTGGAGACATTGAGCTAGCTTATGTGCCAACCAAGGACCAACTTGCGGATATTTTCACGAAGCCACTTGATGAAGCAAGATTCACTTATTTGAGGAATGAGCTAAATATCGTGGATTCAAGGAGCTTGGCTTGACCATTTTGCGTACACACCTATAGTTTCAACTTCTATCTTGGTTTAGATGTAGGCATGAATTTAGGGGGAGTGTTGTCCTAATAAATTGGGCTCTCCCTCCCCCCAATATGCCTATAGTAAAAGTTTATTTATCTCTATTCTCTTTTCATGAATTATGAGCTTAAATGACGAGTATTGGTTATGGACCCAAGATATATCTTCGCGGTGCCATTCCATAAACTCATACATGGTGGCCTAGGCCACCGACCTCTTCCTAGTGAAGAGTTGGTTCTTTTGGGATTTTATTGGATTTTATTTGCAAATCTTTTGTTCTTATGGGAAACTCACTCAATCTTGGCTTTTATTGTTTTTTGGCTTTTGCAAGATGAGTGTGAAGTACCATCCCAGTTTGTGTTGTCTATCCCAAGCCTCTACTTGCCCCAAAACTTGTTCCTCTTGCCACATGCATTGTCGGCACAGTGGAAACCAGGGTACCACGGGCCGGCCTGCCAGGGCCCACGAGATTCTTTCGACGATTTTCGCTAAGGACCAGGCTCTCCAAGCCTGGCGAGCTTCGCGAGGACTTTCCCCTCGCGAAGGGTTTTTTCTCCTCACCAAGGATTCTCTCCCTTGGCGAGGAATCGCTCCTCGACAAGGCGTCTCCGACGCCACCTGCAATTTTGTTAAGGACCAAGCCGAAGGGCTCGGCGAGGCTTTTCGCCTCGCCGAGGCCCCTTCCTCACGAAGCCATCTCTGCCCCCGCGGCAGAGTGCACATGGGCTCTGCGCCATGCGCAGAGTGACGCGCGTGCCTACGCGCGATGACGACGACGCCGCAGTTGCTGTTTCCATGTATAAAGCAGTCAACAAAGCGGAGCCAAGCAAAGCGGACAACGAGTATTGCCCCTTTGGTGATAAGGGAACCGTCTGCAGCTACGCTCCAAGGACGACGTCACCGTGGGTCACCTCCCACCTCGGCAAGCGCCAGCCCACCGTCCAGCTGGTCGGTGCCCCCTTTTCAGCTTTGGTGACGCCGCTCCCCTGCCATGGACCGCGTCCACAAGCTTTACCTTTATGGTGGACTTCATCTTTATGGTGCACCGCGCCTCCTCCTTCGTCGCCATGTGGTAACCCTTCCCGCCCAAATGTTTGGGCAGAAGAGGTCCAGGACGCCTATAAAAGGAGGGGGAGCACGCCCAAGCAAAAGGTTGGGTTTTTGGAGTCTAGGGTTCGATCTTCGGAGTCTAGGAGCTTACCCAAAAACCCTAGATCTGGAGACTAGCAAGTAGCCATTGTTAGCCACCTCGAGCTCGGCAAGCTCTCCTTGTACTGTAAACTCTCCAAGCAGTGCAATACACCATAGCAGGACGTAGGGGTTTTACCTCCCAAAGAGGGCCCTGAACCTGGGTAAGATCTTGCGTCTATTTCTGCAGTGTCGTCCGCAGCGAGTCCGACGAGCACCGTCGCCGGAGCACGTTGAGGACTGTTTGACTCCGTGTTCAGCCCCTTACTCGATCCTTCTCGAGACGCACCCAGTTCCTGGGACAGTTCTCCGACATTTGGCGCGCCAGGTAGGGGGCTGAGGCGCGTCTTCATCCTCGACACAGCCATGGCCGGCTCTCGTGCCGAACGTCTCGCTCGCCGGACGGCTAGCGCCGCCACCGCTCCCGCAGGCCGCCCGCGCGGCCGCCCGCGTGGGAGCTCTGCTCCGGAGCGCCGTGTCGACCCCGAGCCCCGCGTCGAGCACCCGGAGGACGACGACCACCACGACCACGCTGAGGACGACCTCGGCGAAGAGGAAGCCTCCTCTCTGCACCCGTCGCAGGACCGTGCTGCCTCCTCGCTGGGCCGCCCTGCGCCCAGCCCGGCAACTGCGCTTCTCATGGCGCAGGAGCTGCTGCAGTACCGCCCTACGCCGGAGGCCCAGGAGGGCTGGCTCAACCGCCTCGCGGAGCTCGTCGGCGCCGCTCGCGTCGCCGCTCCTGCCCCGTCCCGCTCGCTGGTTCCTTCGGGCCGCGTGGGGGACGTGGCGCAAGGCGCCCCTCCCGCGCCTCCTCTCCATCCTGCACCTGCTCCAGCTCCACCGGTTGCACCGCAACCTGCTCCAGCGGGGGCTCCTCCTCGCGACAACCGCGCTGCATCGCACGCGTCGTCGCCGCACGACTGCCAAATCGTGCAGCGAGCCCCTGAGGACGCACGCGTGAGCATCGAGCGCGGGCAGGAACGCCGCAACCGCGCCGTCCAGGACGTCGCCACCGCCGGGCGCCACCTCCGTGCCACCCTCGCCAACGGCACGGTCACCTACGGCACGACGGCCGCGTTCACTCGCAGCCTCCGTCGCGTCGTCTGGCCGGTCAAGTTCAGGCCGGACCTCCCTCCGCGCTACGACGGCAAGAACAACCCCCTGGAGTTCCTGCAACTCTACTCTCTGGCCATCCAGGCCGCTGGGGGCGACGACAAGGTCATGGCGAACTGGTTCCCCATGGCCCTCAAGGACTCCGCGTCCTCATGGCTCACCAACCTCCCCGCCGAGTCCATCAACTCTTGGGAAGAGCTCTGCCGGTGCTTCGTCGCCAACTTCAAGGGCACGTATGAGCGCGGCCTCACCTACAACGACCTCCGCGCCGTGCGTCAGAAGCCTGGCGAGACCCTCCGCAAGTACATCCAGCGCTTCAGCCAAGTGCGGAACAAGATCCCCAACGCCACCGATGCACAGGTCATTTCGGCCTTCCAGGCTGGGGTCACAGATGTGCGGATGCTCGAGAAGCTTGGCATCCATGACAACATCGCCACCGTCGTCAAGCTCTTCGACTTGGCGGATAAGTGTGCCAAGGCTGAAGAGGGCCACTTGTTCGTCAAGAACGAGCCAGGAGACCCCACCGAGGGGTCCAAGAAGAAGAAATCCTCCGAGAAGCGCAAGACTACTGCGGTCCTCGCGGCCGAACCCGACGCCAAGCAGCCCCGCCAAGCTGCCGCTCCAGCCACAAGACACGAGAAGAAGGATGGCCGTCCCTTCTGCATCTACCACAACAGGCATTCTCATGCCACCGAGGACTGCTTCGACATCAAGAGGCTTCGCGAGGCTCGCGAGGCAAACGGAGGCCGCGGCGGCCGCGGGGGGCGATGCTGGAACAACAACTACAACGACAACTACCAGCAGAACCCCCAGGCCAACGCTGCCCAGCCCGCGAACGACAACCTGCCTGCCGAGGCTGACGAGGGCTACCAGGTGCCTCGCGGGGCCGCTTGCATCCTCAGCGGGGCTCAGGCCCCTCGCTCCAACCGCCACTTCAAGCAACTCGCTCGCGAGGTCGCAACAGCCCTTCCTGGAGTCGAGGCCTCTAGGCCCCTCAAGTGGTCCCAGTGCCCCATTACCTTCGACTCCGGCGACCACCCCAAGTCCACTTCGACCGTTGGCACCATCCCGCTAATCTGCACCCCCACCATCAACAACATCGCCGTCTCTAAGACGCTCATTGATGGGGGTGCTGGCCTCAACGTCATCTCCGTCGAGACATTCGAGAAGCTGCAGGTGCCCTACGAGCGGCTCATGCCCCCAGGCCCTTCTCGGGAGTGACAGAGGGTCTTACCACCCCTTTGGGGCAGGTGAGGCTCCCCGTCACTTTCGGTACCCAGGCCAACTACCGCACCGAGCTGATCGACTTCGACGTCGCGCACATCGGCCTGCCCTACAACGCCATACTCGGCTACCCCGCCCTCGCCAAATTCATGGCGGTGACCCACCACGCCTACAACCTCGTCAAGCTCCCTGGCTCAGGTGGCACCATTGTCATCCGCGGCGTGGTCTCGGACGCCCTGTACGCTGCGCAAGCGGCCTACAAGGCTGCCGCGGTGGCGTCACCCACTGACGAGGACGAGGAGCCCCTCCCGAGGCCCCCTGCGAAGAAGAAGCAGCTGTTCTCTCAGGAAAAGGCCGCGACAAAGCAGGTGTCTCTGGAGGCAAACGGCTCGGGGGCTTGCGTCACCATCGGCGCCAACCTGCCTCCTAGGTAGGGAAGCGCGCTCCCAGAGAAGCAAAACTTCATCGTCGAAGAAGAAAAACTCCTGGCCACGCCAGTGTAATGAACACCTATTTCAGGTCATTCTGAACCTTTGCGCATCGCGCTAGCATATTTTGCGGCTTCGGCAAAGCTTTTATTGCTATTTATTCTCGCTCGTATGATCCCTCCTGTGCATCTCACGAGCGGGGGCTAGCATGGTGCCATGCCACGGGAGCATCCCGGCAGCGCCTTAAACCCAAGGGATCCGAGCTCTGAACTTGCGGATCAGCTCTCATGCATGTCAACTCCCAAGGAGCTCTGAACTCATGGGTCAGCTCCCGCGCACGTCAACTCACCAAGGATCACCAAAAACCTTGGTGCTTGTTCTCCTCGTGAGACACACATGAAGGAACCTACGAGCACAAGTTATCTAGCTATATACTGCTTGTGGGTATGCCTATCTGTCCAAGTGCAGGAAACAAGCATCAGGCACCCTCTCCAAGGCAACAACGCCTCGCCAGGGAACCAACACCCTCTCCAAGGCAGAAACACCTCGGCAAGCTAAGTCTAAACACACGTTCGATTCTCCTCTCGCTGGTTTTTGCCCCTCGAGTCTCTTTTCTCTCTCCTATGCCTCATGGGCTGCTTGCACGTCGAAGGGGGGCCCCAAGCATCGCGCTTCGAGGAGCTCTTACTTCTTGAGGCCTCACGCACCCCCCGGACTTGTGGAGCACTGACTCGCACATACCGAAGCGGCGGTGGTGTAGCGCTAAGAGAGGGTCCTAAGACGTAGAGCGAAAAGACATGAAGGGGAAAGACAAAAGCCACCCGGGAGACATTCACAAGCGCGTTCAAAAGTTTATAGCAAGTCTTTACAAAGTTTACAACCAAAATTACTAAGATAACGTGCCCTCTACACGCCCAGCTGCAGGCGAGGAGCTCAAGCCGTTGCGCCTCCTGAGGTGCCCGCCTTGTCCACGGCGGTCTCCGCCCCCTCCTCCAGAGCATCCCCGTCCTCGCCTTCGATCACCACTTGGTCGAATTTCTTGGCGAACGCGATGGCGGCCCGCGTGGCGGTCTCCCGCGCCTTGTTGCTGATGGCGCCCGGCGGCGCCATTATGTCCTCCAGGTCAAGTGAGGGCTGAAGCCTCACGAGGTTGCTGAAGATGTTGGTGACGGCGACGACAAGGAGGTCGCGGCTCTCCTCCACGACGCGCTCGTCAAAGCTCTTCGCGACCCCTTGAAGCTTCTCGAGGAATTGCTCGAAGAAGTACGAATACGAGGTCTCGTCGTCGGTCGCTGCGGAGAAGGATGGGACGCCGATCCTCAGGTCGTTCCCGACCGCGTGCACGTGGCTCACCAAGCTTTGAAGAATACTCTGGCGCTGGCGCGTCATGGACCGGTTGACTTGGCGCTGGTCCCGTGCCTGCTCCGCCAGGGCCGCGGCCGGCCCCACCTACTGCCGGAGCTCATCCAGGTCCCTCTCCAGGGCGAAGGCGTTCCCCTCCGCGCGAGCCTGGGCCTCTCGGGAGACATCGAGGCAATAGGTCAACCGCTTCTCCTCCTGCTCGAGCGCCTTGACGCGTTTCTCGAACTCCTTCGCTTGGAATTGAAGCGGTCCTCCTGCTTGGTGGCCTTCTCGTCATACTCTTTGGCGAGGCCCTCGCGGACGAGCTTGACCTTGAGGTCAGCCTCTTCTTGGAGCCTCTTCCGCTCCGCCGTGAGGTTGGCTTCGTCGATGGCCACCCGACCCTCACGCTCCTGCAGCTGCCCCTCGCGGGTGGCCTGGTCCTTCTCGAGCAGCTGGACCTGCTCCTCGCGCCTGTGCAGCTCCTTCTCTCGGAGGGAGAGCTCCTCCTCGCGCCGCACCAGCTCCGCCTCGCGGAGCGCTAGCTGCCCCTCGCGGGCATCTTGCAGCTCGCGGAGCTCCTTCAGGCTGGCCTTGGCGACCTCGGAGTCAGCAGCAAACTTCTGCTTCGCGGCCGCTAGCTCGTCGTGTTTGGAGGCGGTCTCCAGCTCAAGCGCCTCCCTGGCGGCGTCGAGCTCGTCCATCACCTCCTGCGCCTCCCGCTTGACGCTGTCGCGGGTCTCCTTAGCGAAGCGGAGGGCCTCTTGGCGCTCCGCCTGGGCCGTCGCATCCTGCCGGCGGCACATCTCCACCCTCTCGTGGAGAAGGGTCCAGGCCTCGCCGAGCCTTGCCCTTTCCTCCGCTAGGGCGTCTTCTTCCTTGGCGAGCTGCTCCTCCAGCCCGTCAAGCGCCCGCCACGCCCGGTTGAGGATGATCTGATGATGGGCTGCTTGGCGCCGCGGCGCTTGCAGCGCCAAGGAGCCTCCCGCGCTACTATCGGGCGCGGAGTCCTCGATCCTCGTCGAGGTGCCCGGGGCCTCCTGCCTCGGGCCCACGACCGTCTCCGGTGCGGTCTGGGGGCTTGAGGGGGCGCCTCCCTCGACGCTTGCTTCGGTTGCCCCCTGGGGGCTGGGCGCCCCCTCGCGCTCAGCTCCAGCGCCGGTGAGCTCCGGAGGTGCCTCCGCCTCCTGCTCCTCAGGGGCGCCTCCGGCCCCCTCTGCGACGGCCGCGTCCGCCGTGGCCTCGGGCGCATCCGCCCTCCTTGTGGGAGCCTCCTCCGCCTCTGGGGGCGGCTCCAGGATGATCTCCTCATCCATCCTCTCCTCCTCCGTCTCGGTCTGGACGGGAGGAACGGCCGTCCTTGTCGGCGACGGCGGTGCCATTTCTTCTACGACCTCCTCCGCGCGGTGCTCGACCGCGGGAGGAGTCGCCGCTCGATGCGAGGATGACGCCGCCCCCACGGTCACCTCCTCCTCGCGGTGCTCCGTCGCGTGCGGAGTGGCCGCGCGGACCGGCGGTGGCGTGGCCTCCTCGGCCACCACCACCTCTGCGCGGTGCTCAGCAGCGGGAGGGACAGCTGCCTGCTGCGGTTCGTCGGCCGCAGGCGTCTCCGCGATGACGCTGGCGGTCTCTCCCAGCTTGTGGAGCCGTCGCCTCTTTGGCTCAGCAGGTTGCCTGAGAGGAAGACGAGTTGAAGATCCTTCAGGGGGGTTTTTTCCTCAGAAGCAAGATATTAAAGGAAAAAGAAAAGATCAAGGACTTACTCGCCGGCCATCACACACACCCTCTTCTTCGCCTTGGGCGGCTGGGTGTTGCTTGCTTCGGCCTCCTCCCGAGCCGCTCCTGTCTCCGGGCGAGGAGGGCCTCTCGCGGTTGCGGCCCTCCTGTCGTGGACGTCCTTGGAGCGGGGTTCGCAGCGCCCTCTCCCGCCGCCACTCGTCTCCTCCCCCTCTTCGGCGCGCTGGGAGCGGACAACGCGGAAGGCATCCTCCTCGTCGCCGGAGGAGAGCACCTGGAGGTCCACCTCAGCATGAGCGCTCCTTGAAGAGCTGATGTCCTCGCCAACGGGGTTAGTGCCCCTCGAAGCCTCGTCCTCGCCAAGGGGGCCCTCGCTTCTTGAGGCCTCCTCCTCGGCGGACTCCTCAGCCTCCTCGGGCTCCGGAGGCTCGTCCATGTACTCCGGCTCCGCCGCCCACGGGTTAGGCCGGGGCCCGCGGTGCCCAGCAGGCACGATTCCCCACTCATCGAACATGGGCATGCGCGTGCGCTGCTCCTCGATGCTCTCCTCGGCGAAGCAGATGAGCGGCTTGGCCGCCTCCTTGGTGGCAGACGGGATCTCTGACGTCGTAAAAAGGACGCCCATGATCTGGTGTAGTACCTCAGGCGCGAAGCCATCCTTGCTCAGGCTCATCGCGTCCCCCCTGCCGTCATACCGCCACACCGGCTCGGCGTGCAGCTGCAGGGGAGCGATCCGGCGCCTCCTGAAATCTTTCACCACCATCTGGCCGGTGACCCCTGCCTCGCGGATGCGTCGGATATACTCGTACACCGCGTCAAGCCTCGAGCCCCTGAAGTCCGCGCTCGCCCAGCGCGCCCACTTCCTCGGGGGCCCCTCGGGCACCTCCAGGAGGGGGTGAGTGGCCTTGGCGTCGACGAAGAGCCACTTCTCGCGGAACTTGTCCACCTTCTTCGTCACCTTGGTGACGGCGTCCTCACCGCACCAGGCAATGGGAATGTAGTTATCGCTCCTGGCGTCGGCGATGCGGAAGGAGACGCATCCGAGCCGCTCGCCCTGGGCGGTGCTCCGGAGGGAGTAGAAGCTGCGGAAGAGCGCCACCGAGGGGCGGATGCCGATGTATGCCTCGCAGAAGTGGGCGAAGATGGCGAGGATTAGGATAGAGTTGGGATGAAGATGAAGTAGTTGGATCTGGTACACCTCCAAGATCGCCAGGAGGAAGTCGGAGAATGGTGGCACCAGGCCGGCGTAAAGAGTATGGAGGAAGATGGGGTAGAACGTCTCGGTGAGCCTGCTGCCAGCCGGCCTCATTTCGGTGGCGCCGTGCTCGTTGGTTCTCGCCGCCGCCAGGTGGCGCACCGTCGCTATCGTCGCCGCCGTCGCCGCCGACGTACCCGCCTGCACCGTGGCCTTGCCTTTCAGGTCGGTGGCCCCTCTCTTGGGTGCCATGGTCGCCGGAGAAGAAGACGAGGACTCCGGAGTTGAAGCACTCTGGAGAGATTGGAGGCGTGGGAGAAGTTTGCGGAGGAGTTATGGGAGAAGTGAAGGGCGCCGCCTGCGTGCCCAGGCTTTATTGACCAGCTCCCGAGTCGTGGCGGGCCCCACCACGTCGCCCGTTGGAGCCGAGGAGGTCGTGGCCGCGGGTGCAACCGCTGCGTGCCACGTGTCGCGGCCCTGTCAGGCATCTTTGGCCCCTCGACGCTTCGCCTTCGTCCATGGGCCTCGGCGTGCCCATCGCGGGCCCGGGGGCTACTGTCGGCACTGTGGAAACCAGGGTACCACGGGCCGGCCTGCCAGGGCCCACGAGATTCTTTCGACGATTTTCGCTAAGGACCAGGCTCTCCAAGCCTGGCGAGCTTCACGAGGACTTTCCCCTCGCGAAGGGTTTTTTCTCCTCACCAAGGATTCTCTCCCTTGGCGAGGAATCGCTCCTCGACAAGGCGTCTCCGACGCCACCCGCAATTTTGTTAAGGACCAAGCCGAAGGGCTCGGCGAGGCTTTTCGCCTCGTCGAGGCCCCTTCCTCACGAAGCCATCTCTGTCCCCACGGCAGAGCGCACATGGGCTCTGCGCCATGCGCAGAGTGACGCGCGTGCCTACGCGCGATGACGACGACGCCGCAGTTGCTGTTTCCATGTATAAAGCAGTCAACAAAGCGGAGCCAAGCAAAGCGGACAACGAGTATTGCCCCTTTGGTGATAAGGGAACCGTCTGCAGCTACGCTCCAAGGACGACGTCACCATGGGTCACCTCCCACCTCGGCAAGCGCCAGCCCACCGTCCAGCTGGTCGGTGCCCCTTTTCAGCTTTGGTGACGCCGCTCCCCTGCCATGGACCGCGTCCACAAGCTTTACCTTTATGGTGGACTTCACCTTTATGGTGCACCGCGCCTCCTCCTTCGTCGCCATGTGGTAACCCTTCCCGCCCAAATGTTTGGGCAGAAGAGGTCCAGGACGCCTATAAAAGGAGGGGGAGCACGCCAAGCAAAAGGTTGGGTTTTTGGAGTCTAGGGTTCGATCTTCGGAGTCTAGGAGCTTACCCAAAAACCCTAGATCTGGAGACTAGCAAGTAGCCATTGTTAGCCACCTCGAGCTCGGCAAGCTCTCCTTGTACTGTAAACTCTCCAAGCAGTGCAATACACCATAGCAGGACGTAGGGGTTTTACCTCCCAAAGAGGGCCCTGAACCTGGGTAAGATCTTGTGTCTATTTCTGCAGTGTCGTCCGCAGCGAGTCCGACGAGCACCGTCGCCGGAGCAAGTTGAGGACTGTTTGACTCCGTGTTCAGCCCCTTACTCGATCCTTCTCGAGACGCACCCAGTTCCTGGGACAGTTCTCCGACATGCATGTCCTCCACCATAAACCAGCTTCTCTGAGTTGTGGGGGCCGGAGACTCCGGTGTCTAACACCGGAGACTCCGGTCTGGGCAGAGTCTCCGCCCTAAGCCACGGAGAATCCGGCACCCCGGAGACTCCGGTGTGCTTAGGCCGGAGACTCCGGCCTCGGCGAATCCAGGGTGCCAAAAAGGGTATCGGGGTGGGGGTTGTCTTCACAACTCCTTTCCACCCCCGACCCTCTCCTCTCCCCTACTGCTGCCCCCATCTTGGTGAAGCTACTCCGGCCGCTCCCCGCCGCCAGAATCCGCCGTCCAGCCGGCCTCCCCTTCTCTCCAACGTTGGGGAACCTCCTCCCCACCATTGGTGACCTCCACCATGTCGAGAAGCGGTACCTCCCTCTCTCCCTCTCTAGGTTTCCTCCTAGATCTTGGATAGAGTGTGTAGTGTTGCTCCCTATGGTGTAGAATCTCTTGCTGGCTTGTTTTCATCTCAATGTATCAATTTTAGCATCGTTAGCATCGAATTTTGACCTAACCCTAGATTCTCTGCCTCAGGGCCGGAGACTCCGGCCTGTCCCAGGCCGGAGACTCCGGTGTGGCCGGAATCTCCGGCCCCTGAGACCGGAATCTCCGGTGTAGATCAAGTTTGTGTGCTTTTGATTCTCCAATTGATGCATCCCTTGTTTCCATGGACATGTATGCTTATCCCCCTGCTACCTCCTATCTGTTTTCTCACAGGATCCTCACATCGTCTCAAGAAAATCACTCACAACCCCAATAAGGTGACTAGAAAAGAAAAGAGGGGAAATCGTGCTTATTTGGATCGGACTGAGGATGGCCGCTTGGTTCAGCGTGACAGGGGTGCTGCTAGAGAGGCTGCTCAGAGAAGAGCCGAAGAAGAGTTCCTTGCTTAAGAGAGGGCTAAGAAAGCCAAGTTTGATAATTTGACCACCCTTAGTGGGTTAAACAAATCGGAGTTCCGTGCAATGAGATCTCAGCCCTTCTTTGATATGCCTCAAAACTCCACCAACCCCCACTTTTGGAGAAAGGAGCAAGAAATTGTGATGAATGAAGTGTATGCCAAGCTCTCGGGTCCTAACAAGGTTTGTGTGCAAAAGGTTCTTAATCTTTCCATCCTTAGCACTAAACCATATTTCCAAGAGGCCATGTGGATTGTTCGCAAGCTAGGATTGGAGCACCTCATGACGCTTCAACAGAACTATGACATCAATTTGGTGCACTAATTCTTTGCTACCGTTCAATTTGGAGAAGATGTTGATGTCAAGTTGACTTGGATGACCGGGCCTATGAGATGTGAGTCCTCTATGACAAGGTTCGGTGCATTGCTTGGATATGTGTTCCGCACGGGTGAAGCCTCCCAAGGAAGAATCATGCACACGGAAGGGGTCCACTATGACAAAAACAAGTTGACACCGCTTTATCTCAACAAGTCAGTTGTTGGCTCCAACAAGGACCTTTTTCCAACCTTTAATATCCTCCTTCGCATGTTTAGAAGCAATATTGCACCTCAAGCCGGGAATGTGGATGCAATTCGCGGAGGGCTTGTCAATCTTCTTGCTCATTCCTATGAGGTGCTTCAAGCCGGAGTTAATTGTCAAGGTTATGAGATTGACGTGATGGATTTCATCAAATGCGAGTTGCATTGGGCCGTGCATGAGATGAAGAATCCTATATATGCACCTTATGTGATGATGCTAATTCTTGACCAAGTGCCAACTCTCAACCGTGAGCACTTCACCGTTCACAAGGCCGGCTCCCTTCAAATCCTCAAGCATGACAAGCCTTCTTCTTCAAGTGGTCCCTCTCGTGTTCCGTTTGCATCAAGTGAAGAAGAGGAAGAAGATGTGGCACCCGTTCGTAGGAGGAGTAAGAATGCCGACCCTCCTTCATGGGTTAGCAAGGGCAAAGATGATGTGCAAAGAAAGATAAAGAAGCTTAGTTGGTTTGAAAAGATGATGATCCGCATGAATGTGTGCCTCCACCGGGAAAATTACGAAGGGTATAGGGAGAGGAAGTTGATCATCTCCAATCAAAATAAGTTGTTCAAGGAGTTGGAGAAAAAGAGGGACAAGACTCCTCCACCTCCCCCTTCTCCTCGCATTGGCAAAGCAACGCAAGAAGAGCTCGCCGAAGAAGATGAATCCTCCAGTAGTGAGCCGCCAGTTTCCTATGATGCTTGGCACGCAAAGCAATTCCCTTGGTCAGATTTTGATTTTGAGGACGTGTCCTCCCATATGCCTTCTTCCTCACGCAACACCGGAAAGGCTCCAATGCCTCAAAGGGAGATTGAAGAAGATGAGGATGCTAGTGGATCGCAATATGATGAGGATGATGAGGATGATGACGGCACCGACGAGGACTCCGAGTGATCTCTTTGGGGACCATTAGCATCGCCTTTCTTCCTTTTTGGTGTTTCGATGCCAAAGGGGGAGAAATGGTTCTAGTAGGCTATCCGTGGGATTTGCATGGGTCGGGGCACAAGCATTTGCTTTTATCATTCCTTAAGAGCTTGTGTTCCGTTTATTTCGTTGAACTTTGTGTTGAACTCTATTTGCTGTTTTTATGTGTGAGATGTGGATCTTGTGGTCGTTGAGGAATCATGATATCGGTTTTTATCTATGGTTGAATTATATGTGAGGTGAAATATGCTATGGAATTATCTTTTATTCTCACTCATAAGGTATGGTTGCTAACATTATCATCAATCCCTCTATATCATGTTCCTTATGGTGGCAAATGATTGTGTCCTTGATTATATCATGTCTTATTTTATTTGTGGGTCTCCTCTCATTTGTATATCTTATCTAATATGCACACATTTAGGGGGAGATGCTATATGTCATGTGATATGATCCTTTTATTTTGCAAATCTTAGTGTTGTCATCTAACACCAAAAAGGGGGAGATTGAAAGAACATTTCCTAACCCCTTTAAGTTTTGAGTGTTAGTTAACAACACTAATGACTATCTAATGTGACGCTAAGTGGTGCAGGTATTGACATATTTTTTACCCCTAGCATCATGCACCAAAAAGGTGAAGAAAGGGCAAAGTTTTGTTTGCTGCAGGAAATTCCTGGCCGGAGTTTCCGGCCTTCCAGGCCGGAGTCTCCGGCCCCTTGTTTTTCCTGCCCTCTGGCCAAAGTGTGGGGAGCTACTGGACACCCCTCCGGAGGAACACCGGAAGGAGCTCGGAGTCTCCGGCCCCCTCAGCGTCCTCGACAACTCTCCGCCCGGGTGCGGAGTTTCCGGCTCAAACCGGAGTCTCCGGTCCCCCCTGACCGGAGTCTCCGGCCCTTCGATCAAGTGCGCAACGTGTGGGGAGCCTCTGGAGCTAGTCCGGAGGGACCCCGGAAGGAGACCGGAGTCTCCGGCCAGGACCGGAGTTTCTGGCCCTCTTAGGCCGGAGTCTCCGGCATAAGTGAACCCCAACGGCTAGTTTTTGCAGAGGGGTATAAATACCCCTCCACCTACCTCAAGACAGCTAGCTCGTCCAGCATTTATGAACCCTAGTATTTGAGAGCTCAAAATCACAAGATCTCCCAACTCCTCCGTCCAAACGCGTTGATCTTCGGAGGATTGAAGGAGAAGACCCGGATCTACATCTTCACCAAGCCGTTCTTCATTTCCCCCTCATTCTCTCGAGGATTCTTGTTTCTAGGGTTAGCTTTGTGTTACCCTAGATTCTTGCTCACTTGTTGTTGTAATTGTAACAGAGTTGTTGATTTGGGAGCCCCCAATTAAGTTGTGGGTGTGTGCCCCAAGAACGTTGTAAGGGCTCCGGATTCCGCCTTGAAGGTCTCCGATAGTGGAAGGTGAACTAAGCCTTTGTGGCAAAGTTCATCGGAGAATAGGGTGAGGCCTTTGTGGCGTTGAGTAGGCCTTTGTGGCGAGCTCACACCCCTCCAACGAGACGTACTCCCTTAACAAGGAGGAACTCGGGAATACATCCTTGTCTCCGCGTGCTTCCCTTCGGTTACCTCTTTCCACCCTCCTCGTTCTTGTTTGTGTTACTTGCCTAGTCGTTTTGCTATCTTGTCATATAGGTAAATTCATCGTAGATGCATATCTAGATAATTTACCCTCTTGCCAAGCCTAAAATTGAAAAAGTCTAAAATTTGGCGTAGCACCTATTCACCCCCCCCCCTCTCTAGGTGCCCATACGATCCCTTTCACTTGTTCCATGTCCTGGGACAAGAGATACCACAGTTGACCCTCTTGATGATGCTATTTTTACAATGACTTTAACTTGAACTTGCTTGGTAGCCCAAATTGAGTAACACCATGGTGTAGGTACTCGTATTCACGGGGCATGAAGCTTTCAACCCACACTTTGTCAAACACACTACTCATATTTGCTTTCACTTTAAACTTTAACCATTCAAGATGTTATGATGGGGGTAATGAGAGCTTGACACCAATGAATACCACATTGCAAACATTAACTTAAGTAGAAGCATTTGGAAGTTAGATGAAACTTATTCATGTTTTACCTCTACTCATTTATATATCTTTCCAAAGTGTCCACCTTTTATATTCAGATTTACAAGAGTACTCTATGACCATTATAGGATGTTTTTACTCTTCATTATGCATACATTTGGTCCATGGTACTTTCTTCTATGTTACACTTTGTGAATTATCATTGAACATCCTTTCATTGAATATTTGATATCACTTTATAATCCATCTTGTATATTGCTACTCCTTTAAAGAATGAATCATTTGACTCTATGTAGCAATAGTAATCATCTTTGATATCCATTGATAGTATTAAAATGCAAAGTCCATGTTGGTTTTATCACCTTTATAATCGAGGACGAGTATAGGTTAAGCTTGGGGATGCTGATGCATGTAAAATGCATACATGAACTTTGCATTATAATACTCATATTTCAATCATATTTGCATCATATAAGGATTATATCATTGTTTTATAAGGATTTTGGGAAGATTTCACAGTTTTCCTATTTTTCTGGAATTAACCCTGCACTGGCAGAAAACCCTATTTTCTATATTTTGATGTTTCAGGGACCCAAACGACGTCCAAATGACCTAATATTTTGCGGGGATCATTTTTTTGGAAGGAACAAAGCGTAGGAGCGAAGGAAGCGAACAAACGGAGACCCGAGGGCCAAAAGAGGTGGGCCCACGCGGCCAGATTCCTTGGCCGCGTGGGACCCCCCATCTTGGGCCTCGTGGCTCCGATGTCGTCCGTTTTCGTCTCCGTGGCTTCGTCTTGACCTAAAACCGACTATAAAAATAGTCCCCCGACGGCTTTCGTGAGGAGGCGGCGGAGAAACAAAAAACCACGAAACAGGAGACAGAAGGCTGCCGCCGGAGAAGATCGGAGGGGGGAAATGCCGCCGGAATCACCTCCGTCCCCCCTCCAGAGTCTCCATCAACACCACCGTCAAGACCAGCACCATCTCCATCACCATCTTCGTGATCCACTTCATCCCCCTCATAGTTTGAGATAGTTCGAACCCTAGCTATTGTCTAAGTACTATTCTACATTTTTGTGAATTGCTACTTGTCATTGTTTTGTAGGGAGATTATATTTTTAGATTGTGTTGTATCACTTATACCATTGAATCATATCATGTCTTCGTGTTGTGAGTAGTTCTCTCATGTTCCTGGGGGCATATGATGGATTGGCAATAATTTTCACTTAACTTGTGTTGAGTATTTGGTCAAGTTTTTATCTTTTATGATTGTCTTGATGTACAATGTAGGAAGTGCACCATATATTAAGTAATGCATGAAGGTGCTATCACACTAGTGTGATGGAATGGGTAGGACCTAGGAGGACACGTAAACCTTGGTCTAATACATGAAGTTACATTAGGAGGGGATTTATATCGAGGACCTTAGAGTGTAATGCTATGGTGGGACTTTATGTCTTAATAATTCTTGTGCAGTCATTTACTTGGCCACATGATCCATCATAAGGGGTTTAGTTTATTTATTTAACTACACCTAATTATGGCTCCGTCCAAAGAAGATTAAAACTTGTGTCGGGGACTAATGTCGGGGATGAAATCCCCGGTACCCCAAAAATCATGAGTTGGTTGTATTAATAAGAGAGATAAAACAGTGAATAAACAGGTAAAGGATAAAGGAGAAGGCGGAAAAAGCAAACTGGACCCGTACGTTCCTGGGCCGAATCAGCTGTGACTCGGATGGGCTGAATGCCTCTCACCCAGGTGGGCCAATATCCTGTGACTCGGCTGGGCCAGAGTCTGCCCCGGCTGGGCCGGATCGTCCTCACTCGGCTGGGCCGGCTTCCGGTGACTCGGCTGGGCCGGCATCCGGTGACTCGGCTGGGCCGGCTTCCAGCATCCGGGCGAGCCAGCATCTCGGCTAGGCCGGTTTCCAGCACGCGCCTGGGCATCGATCGCTCCTTGACCGGATCATGTCGGCATCGATCGATTGCTAGCTGACTTGCCGAGTGATCTCCATGCCTGTATCAATCATTAGCTAGCTCCCCTGCCGAGTGTTCTGCAGGCCAGCACGGATCAATCCCTTGCTCTGGACTCCCCTGACCGAGTCAACAGCAGGACGGCACGCAGGATCTCGCTGCCAGATCATCCCCAGGCCGGCGTCCAGGACCTCATAACCGGATCATCTGCCAGGCCGGATCATCTCCAGCGTCACCGAGTCAAGCCAGCATCCCAGGTTGCTCCAAGTCTAGCGTGCCACACCGACATATACAAATATCAGCTACCGCCTCGCAGGAGATAAGGGCAAGGGTAAAGTGACGAGGACAAGGACAGAACGGCGTGGCTGCAGTGTGCGCACGTCGCGTGTGCATTACTGACAAGACCCCAGTGGTCAATTCATCAGCAGTGTGTAGGGCACAGTACTCCTCGTCCCCTTGTCTCTTGCTTGTCCCCTGGGCTCTGCCTTTATAAAGAGCACCAGGGAGGTGACAGGGGGCGGGCGGACGAGCGTAGACAGCCCCTTGGGCTCTTTCTTCCTCTGAGAGCTCATTCTCACTTCTTCTCTTAGCTAACAGGGCGTAGCTCTGCTCTCACATACAGCTCGAGGAGCATTTGTATCCACCGCATATGAGAGGAGAATACACCAAAGTAGGCTAGATGCTGCAGTAGGGGTTTTATCTCTCACGAGAGCCCCGAAGCAGGGTAGATCTTTGTGTTTGCAGTGTTATTCGTGCGTGACTCCATCGCGCAATCCCTCCCCGAATCCTCTAGCGTCCATCGGCCCCCAAACTCAAGCCTACCCCTAGGCATCTGTCTGTTCACCACGACGACCACTTGACAAAATGTTTACCTTGTTGTCTAGAAATATTTATGCCATGAAATCCATGTAGCCCTTGGGAACGTTTTCCACCTATAAGAAACACACCACTCAAGCTTGTCCTCTTGCTGCATAGAGGATTGTGCTTTCTCTTTGAGAGCTTTCACTTGTCATATTTTATTTTCAGCTTTTTGCTTTATTGCAAACTCTACACCAAAAACCCAAAAACACTTGCATCATTTAATCATTTTAGTTTGTCTAGTGCATAGATAATAAGAGAAATGACACTCTTATTTGAGAGGATAAATACTTATAACTTCTACTCCTCGTGGGATCGATACTAATACTTACACATCGAAGATTTCAACAATCCCCTATACTTGTGGGTATCAGCTGCACTTCAATTGGCATCTGGGCTTGCACCTCATCGGCCAGCATGAAATTGCCTCCAACCTCATGACCTACTTTGGGGTTCTCCTCATTTAGGAAGTTGGAGTAGTCGTGTTGTGCTTCATCGAATGTTTCAAACCCTTCGTAGCTGTTGTTGGAGTAGCCGGAGACTTGTTCCTGGCAGGTTCTCCACGAGCTGTACACTCCAGAATGTTACACGCGATAGCAAAACAACGATGAAATTAAGCAAGATCAAACCAACGGGGACACAAGATTTTAACGTGGAAATCCCTTCCAACAAGGAGAAGAGAAAAAACCACGGGCGCCAGCCAGCAATACTTCACTATTTCGGGTGAGGTTACAAACGCGCCGGGATTTATAATATGTGGCTTATCTCCGACGGTGGCTTACAAGACGTATTTATAGTGGTCCTGACCTAATCTAGGTCGGTAACAATCGGTGTCCAGGTCGGTTACAACTCGTACCGTACCACGGGAGCAGCGCCCCCGCACCCCCGGCAGTCCTCCTGTCTCGGGGCATCGCGGTGGGCTAACGCCTCCGCTTTGCTTCGGCCCAAGCCTACCGCCGACGGGCCTCGCTTCGCTCTGTCGTTAGCCTTCTGACTTATATAAACGGATTTGGATCACCATAAAATAGCACAGGACGCCTTCCTCTGTACACCACAAACCAGTTCTTCTACGAACACACAAGAATAAGATGACAGGTTAATGAAGACACATAAATTCATCACAAGTTGACAACAATTCATAAAACCTAGAGCAGCATGCATGATCATTACTAAAGGAGGATCACAAGTTCATCCTATCACTATGGTGTTAACCTACCACCACATCAAAAAGTGGGTGTCATCCTACCACCACCACCATCAAGTTCACCATCATACGAGGGGTTAGTATATATCCACCTCATCAAAATATACAGGCCATACGAGAAGTTTTCAAGCCCTAGCTAAGCCAAAATATACAACATCGTCAATTCATCTTCATCTTCTTCATGCTGCCGCTGCCGCCACCGCGCCCCATCAGGCGTACTTGGCGAGGAAGATCCTCAGCCAGAGGGTCCTGTGCTGCTCACGCATGCCCACAAAGTTAACCCCCTATGCCTTGTTGTCGACGAGGTGGCCGAGAGCAGCCATGAGGTCCTTCTCAGCGAAGCCGACGGCGTCCATGACTGCCCTGTAGAGGTCAGGGTGCATGTCAGTTGGCTTGCTCTCCCTAATGGCCTGGGCGACCTCCTTCTACAGCATCGGTCATGCTAGCAAAGGCCTGGATCTCGTCGTCACCGAGAGCTCCCCTCTTCCTCTTCCCTCCAGCCCCGACACCTGCTCCAACTCCACCCCTGGGATCTCCATCAGCAGCCTTTTCCGGACCGTCGAGGATGATGGTCTCGGACTCTTGAGTCTCACTAAAGTCAGCTTGCGTGCCGAGTGGATCCCCTGAGCCCTTGGCAAATTTGCCGGTGGCCAGACCATAGGAGAAGATCATCTGCATATGTGTGTAGTTTAGGATAGGCACGTTGAGGAACTCGGCGTCCTTGGGATGATCCTAGCATTTAAATGACAGTTAGTTAGATGGGTTTGAAGCAGATGTATGAAGGTTTGAAGGTGCTGATAAAGGTTTGGAAGCTGCTCACCTGGAGCCACCTGAGTCTCCACTTCCTCGGGTGGTTGTACACCTGAGTAGAAGTGACCTCAGCCCCACAGTGAACAAACAGAGCCTTGGCAACGGCAGTCAGATGGACCTCTTTGAATCCTTTGTCAGTCCTAACACCAGTCTTGATGAGTGCACACATCTGGTTAAGCACGAAGGTGGACATGAAGGGAAGCCATTTCATGGTCCCCTTCACCCCACCCTTAGCCTTGGAGGCCTTTGATTTAACGGCCAAATCAATGCTTTGAACTATATCGTGCAGCCAGCCGGGTGAGGCTGTGTCTCCTCCATCCATGAAGTGATGAAGGGATCTGGGAGTCCCCAATGGGGATCATAGCCTGACTAAAGTCGTCAACGGAATCCTACATATGTGGCGCATAGAACACCAATAAACAATCAGCAAGAACCAAAAACATGGACAAAGATGTAGGAGATCATACTCATGCTAACAGATGCACAACATCACACACATGCTCACATATCGAAAACATCCTACACATGCGCAAAGTCGAACAATATCCTACTGATGCTAACAGATGAACAACATGACACACATGCTCACAGATCGAAAGCATCGTACACATCGTAGACGTGCTAACAGGTGCACAACATCGTACTCATGCTAACAGGTGCAGAACATCCTACTCATGCTAACAGGCTCACAGATCTAGGGTTCGGACATGGAGATTAACAGAAGAGAGTTTGTACTTACAGCGATCGGTGCAGATGGGTTGGAGAGGTCGCAGTAGTACTACTGCAGCCCGTCGTGCCGCCGCGTAGATCGCCGCTTTCGCCACCGTCGCCGGCTGGACTTGACTGTGTCGCTACGGTGGGGTGGGGGGGGGGGGGGGGTGGTGGTTTCGGCTGGGGCGGTGAGCGGGGGGAGTGTAAATAGGGGATGGTTTCGACGGGAGGTGACCGAATTTCTCCCGCTCACCTTTTCGCTGCAGCGCGCGGGAACCCGCCATCTCCATGGTCGCAGCTGCTCCTGCAGGCGGGGAGGGGGAATTGCAGCCAGGAAGAGGAGAACGAGTCTGGCTCGACAGGCACGGTCGATTCGACCGTGCCTCTCAGGCCTGGCCCGAGGGTGCTTTGAAGTTCGCGCTGGCCAAGTTTTTCAGCCCACCCAATCAACCAAACCCCGTGCCATTGCAGCTGGCGGGCCAGGCCAGCCTATCTGCAGGCCACCAAACGCGCCCTTACACTCCGTTCTTTCCTTGCCGTATGAAACTATGATGACCGCTCTTTCTTTGCTGTAGGTGGACGGATAGGAAGAAAGAAAATCATGGAGACTATCCATGGATGGTCTGCGACGTGATTAGGCATTCCATGGATGGTGCTGGTTGGCGACTCCGAGACGAGAGATGGAAATGTGAGACTGAAGGACACTAAAGCTCGCCAAGGGGAGATTCCGAGAAAGGATTTTGTCAGGTGCTGAAATAGAGATTAACTAACTACACCTATAGGTAAAATTTCCAGGAATAGATTAACTAACCTCCAGAGATGAGAGAGAATGTTTATAAATTTTCCTTCACATCCTTATACCAATGCGGAGATAGATATACTTACAAAGCTGGTCTTTGATTTATACAGAAAAAATATATAATTCTACACTTTGTCTTCTCTCTAAAAACAACTCACAATCGAGGATATACAACAACAAGATGGGTTGTTCTTTTGCTGATTTGATTAGAGTTGTTCGCTCGGAACCATCTTCACAAGATACTATAACATCTTTGACATCAGGAGAAAGCATACATGATTATGAAACTATATAACCGATGAATAGCTAGCTCCCTCAGACCACTACCAAGTCACATAAAAAAAATGTGGTTTATAGGACGAAAACAGTGAACTGCAAGTGCAAGAAAACCCGCGGAACAAACCACACTTCATCCCAATCTGTACCTTCTAAAATACAATTAGGCTGAAACACAGAACAGATATAATGTCATGTCACTTCTGATACAGAATATGGATTACGTTTTGTGTGCATGTACTAATGCAGTTAGGCAATGAACCGTCAGACTGCTCACCCTGTTGCCGGAATTTCACAAGTGATGCCTGCAAAACTGCAAGCATAAACATTGATTATTACTTCAAATGCAAACACTATACAGAAAAAAATCAATGAAGAAACTCAACTGGTAAGAAGACATGCATGGAACAACAGCAGTCATTTCTAGCTGAGCTCACCACTAAGCCATCTTCATGAGAAACTATAATCATGCAATCTGTCTTACATATCAATATATCATAGCTCTGAATACTGAGAGATGGAGTTCACATCAGTCTAGCAAATTGGTACCCACTTCACATTGTATGCTAGATCATATATTACTAGAGTATGATCAGACTTTTAAATGTAAAACATGGATACAACACAAATGGCATTAGCTAGTAATGCAAAGACCTAAGATAACTAATCGCCATGTCATCTCTGAGCCGATTTTGTTCTAGGATTTTTTTTGGAGCAGTTCACTGTATATCAGTGGCCTATTTGGGAGTATCAAGCCTGACAAAAGATAAAAGTTGGGATACATCTCGATAAAAGATGAGTCACAACCGATAGTTATTTTGGTAAACCTTATTATCATTTTGGCTAGACTATTAAGCATTTAAAAATCACACCAGGGAGCGACATAACAACAAACTGGAGAGGGAAGAAAACGGCAAACAAAGTGCTGATATGGATTACACCGTGGCGGTGGCACTTGTAGAATCTGATGCCAGCACTACCTTGGCGTCCATGTATGTAGGTCACCAGACCTGACCACGACCGCAATCGGAGCCGGAGAAGCTCTTAATCCTTTGGGGAACGAGCTTTAGGAGGAGAGGATGAGTCCAAGGCGATTGATCTACTGTCAAGTGGATATGGTGGAAGAGAAGGATATGGGTGATTTGGGAGAGAAGGATAAGGTACAAAATGAATGCTTGGTCCACGACCGCTAAAAGATCTGTACCTGTAGCACAGACTTGAGACCGAATCCCAAGTTGCTGTGTGGTACAAATTTCGGGAGCACCTACGCTTGGGCACCAAATCGAATTTCCGACAGCTTATACACTACAGTACTAATAAGTCACGTCATATATTCTTATAATTGACTCCATTGTATTTGTGGCCTATTCATCTCTCTGATACAGTATTTACCTAGATTGATCCATCCTGCACTGAGTTATCATATTTTGTTCATAGCCTGTTACCCAAGTACGCAATATTTTACCATCATATTCTACTTTTTCTATATAACATAATTATGGCAGGTAGCTAAGGTATAATGTTCATACAGCTGGTCTGTAGTTTAATTTTGAGTATTTTTAATTACGTGCGTACTAAGGTTTCTAAATGTTCTCCAATCTTGTGATGGTTTTGCCTTTCTCTTTTCACTTCAGAGGATGTGATAATTAAAATAGGTCAATGGTTGTTCTGTGTTTATTTGCATCTGGGGGTTGTGCGTTGCAAGCACATAAAACGACCCTGCCCATAAATATGTTAATTAAAGTTCTGACACTGTACACCATACCAAAAATATTGCATTTCCTATAGAGCAACTTACAAATAACTACCTGAGTGATGCTGTACGGTTTGCTGTTTAATTTCTAAAGAGCATCTTAGAAATAACTACCAAAGCAGGGCTCACTAGGAAAATGTGTATAGTTTGCTGCTTAATTTCTAAAGAGCATCTTAGTGATAATTACCAAAGCAGGGCTCACTAGGAAAATGTTGAGGAGGTCCTATTGTGTCCACGGTTCACTAAAAGGGCAATGAAATACTACAATAAGAAGTTCATAGTATGCATAGTAAACTCTTGGTTCTAGCACACGTGTGTCCTTAAAAAGTGGTGACATATATGAGGCCACCTTTGTATTGCATGCGAGCTATTCATGATATTTGCATCTTTCATGATGTAATTACAGTCCAAAGAGGATCTGTGGATTATGAGGTCGACGGCCACAGCCAGCGTGGAGATGCATCGTCACACAGTCCGTTCTCATTCTTTCCCCGGGGAGTGTGCTGGGAAGGAATTTCCAAATGCTTGCCATGTTCAAGAACTTGTTACTGCCTTTTGCTTTAATACCATGTAATTTATCTCTAGCCGACTTACTGGATACCCTCATGTTTTGGTTTGCAAGTTTCTCAAGTTCTAAGCAAATGGCATGTGAAATTACTTCTTAACCAGGTTTGGTTTCTATTCAGATGGTGCCCCTCATATTGGTGGTACATCTTGGTCGTCTACATTACTGTTTCCTTATATTTGTAGTAGCATCAAGAGAATATGATTAATTCTGACCTTTCACTTTCAATAGCTTCGCATTCTGTATGCCGGACAATTCTAGCCATTTATCACTAAGAACCTCTACTGCGCTCCTTCAAAATTCTTTTGTTCTGGTGCCGAATAAACACTACAAATTAGATACAGTCTCTTCTCTACTCCGCCTAGAGGCCCTATATGTGTTTTTC